>LPNX010317826.1:112984-157118 GCA_001517045.1 Pseudotsuga menziesii | reverse complement strand
TATACTACCCTACTAATCAGATAAATTCTAGTAAAAGGAAATAAGCAGAAAAAGACAAAAAAGACACCGACGCGAATCCCCCCAGGGGGGATGGGGAATGGTCTCGAAAGAGCCTATTCAAAGGATGATTTTATTATAGAGGTTACAATATAAAAGCACTGATAAAACAGAGCTTTCTTGGTCCTTATACAGGCTGAAACTAAGATATTACAGTTTATGCAAAACAACTACAAATTATGTGACGAAAGAGAGCCCCTTGGGGGGATTTGAGCGCTCCAAAAGCCACTTTGGACAGCAGCTTCTTTTCTTCTCTTTCAGACCTGATAAATGACAGCGAATGAATTAAAATAAAAAATTCCCCAAATCACTTTAAGAGTGCCTTTGGGTCAGCCTACTTTATCTCAAAAAATTAATGAAATTGAACTAGTTAAACCGACGAAAATGGAACCAAGGAAAGCAAGCTTTCCTTGGGATATTGGCCTGTTGTTTGTGCAGTCAATTAACAGCACTTATATTGCAGAATATTGAAATTATTGAACAGAAAATGAAACTACCTTAACAGCAAGCTATGAATTTTTCAATAAACTACTTGCGAAACTAAGGCAATTTTAGCTAGATCTTTTGAATTTGAACTTTATGTGCACAATGAAGATAAGATCTAGAAAATTGAAGGGATCTTGATAATTAGATCTATGTATGCTTTTCTTTATGAGATAGATCAGATTTAAAAAGAGACCTTAAAGTAACCAGTTTGAGGAAAGTTTAATAATTTTAAAGGAGAGAAAGGGGAAGAAAGGTGCTTGTTGTTGAAGTAGATCTGCAGAGGGACCTTGGTAGAGAAGCACCGAGGGGCAGGATCTTAGCAATCTATGCTGGAAATAAATGGAATCAAACCTGAACCATCGATCTTCTAGCTACGGCAAACCTGTAAGCTACAACACAATTCCTGCATACAGAACTATCAAATCTGAAGATACATATGAGAAAGGGATGATACAGTATGCAAATAACCTTATTTAACATACAGGTATTAACTCATTCAAACATATGCAGCAAATAGAAAGTAAGTAAGCTTACTTACAATGATCTATCCTTATGATTTAAGAAACCATTCAGGCAGACAATAATTAAGTGCAAAAAACTGGAAAAAAAGCAGTTTCACCTCGATTGCAGCAAGACAATGACAATCCACACATGAAAGATACTCCACAATTGAGCCTCCAAATCTTTTCTTTATTCAACAAAATAAGATCAGTACACAGTTTACAATGGCAAGCCCTTCAGTCCAGCTCTAACTAGCTTGGAAGAGGAGGTTGTGCCTTGATTTATACAATTTGCAGGCCATCTAGCCTAGGGGGGGGGGGCAATTCCTCATGGAATCAAGTGAAATCAGCTGATGGATAGTTCATCAATGCAGAACTGAGGCTGAATTGAGCCTACTTGTCAACCGAGGGCCTGATCTGGCTGACACATCAACCCATACATTGACACATCGGCCCAAACACTGAAGAATCCACCAAAAATCATCCAGTTGATCCAAAAACGTGTTGAGGAGAGAGGGAGGGAGAAATTCCCCATAAAGACCACTGTAGATCAACTATTGATATGATTTGATCCCCTCCTTCAGTCAAGGATTTGTCAGATCCAGTCAATCTGCTCCAGATCTGATTGATTTCAATCAAATCGGTTGAGAATCCATTGATTTATTTGATTTTGGATTTGGTCCATTATTCATCAATTTATTAATTAAAATAATCAATAATTGATTTTTGGGGCTTTCTGGCCTGAGTGATGGAAGATCACATAAAACTTAGGAAAAAGTGGGTCCATGGGTTTACATGGTGCTCTTAGCTTCAAAATGAGCACCTACATGACTGAAACTGATTATTTGGCCCACTTTTATTACAGACTCAATTTTTCCAATTAAACTATTAAAAAATAGCCTAAGTTTTGGAAAAATTAAAATTTAATAAAAAACCCTGAAAAAACTGAAAAATTGAAAAATTGAAAAACACCTAGGGGGACTTAGACATGTTCATATGACTCAAAAAATATGTCTAGCATGCTTACACATTGACACATAGACTCTAATAACCTCAATAGGCACAAATGCCAAGCCGACCACCCCAACTTTGGAGGTATGGAGTGAAAAACTCAGAAATTATCAGTCGTTTATTCAACAACCAATAATAACCAAGGGAAAAAACACCCTGTGCTGATCGGATTGACAAATGAAGTCTAAGAGACCGAGTCTTTTACAGACACTATCATGCTAGAACATTTATTACAACTCCCTCATGGGGTATGAACATGTGATAAAGTACAACAAGCACTTCCCAGAAGTACTTCCAAAGGTCTTTTTGAAGTCCGAACAAGTTAGCCCTGTCCGGTTCATCGGGCTCACTTGATAAAAACCACTAAGCACAACTTAGGTGGTAACAACTCTTAAATCACTTCCCCAACATGGGATATTTCTTATAGCTCTCATTTTATTCATTTATCCCCCATACATTGATAAACAAATCCTTATTGGAAAAACTGAGACAAGATTATCTATGGGCAGAGATATATCGACCTGATAAATGTAATTTTCATACTTTTATGATGTTACAGAACATAAATTACATCATGGAATGACCATTGCAAGGATGCTCCAAAAACAAGGGACAGGAGGCCCGAATAATAACCAGCAAGGGGTTGTGAGGATAGGTGAAGCATGGGATTCACTGGAGCTTGACTTGACCTTGATGGACGCTGCAAATAAATCTGATAATCCTTTAATGTATGCAAGCTAGCACTCCACACCTGCGATGGAAGAGAAGGGGATGGAAGGAGAGGGGAATTGAAGTTTGGGGCTCATCTCCCAGTAGTCTGAGGCACAACACTCAGGAGTAATGTTCACATAAGCATTAAGCAATAAAGTCATTAACCAAACTGAATAATGGAGTTGGAATAATTCTTTTCTGGAATTAATGTTGACATGTTGAGCAAGTTACTTGGCTTGGTGACCTATGAGAAGAGGTCACCAATTAGTGGACATACTTTCCTTTCTTTTCTTTGATTTTCCTTTCCTTATTTTTCGTCTTTTTCTCACATTCATTCTTTTCTAAAATTTCCTACTTTTCCTGTTTTGTCCTACTTTCTGGATTTATGCTGCTTTTCCTGAAATATTCCTCTTTTCTCATTTTTGGCAATATTTTTGGACTCTAGTGCTTGACTTGGAAAGTTTATTTCCACATCATTTAATTGCATAATTAATAAAAGGATGAAATTAAATTAAATACATTCCTCAAATTAATTATTAACAATATTTTTCCTAGGAAGAATAATTAATGTCAATTTGATCCCCTAGGAATTTCGTCATGGTCAACACTTTTAATGTCCCAAAATATGGGGACATGACATTCCTCCCCTCCCAAATCTTCTTGTCCTCAAGCATAATAACTCCAAAGTGCTGCAAATTTGTTCATCATGTAGGAGAACTGGAGCATGAATCCATTGTGCAAAAAGGTTTACTTGCTCCATCAAGCCAGCCTGTAAAGTTTCTCCAAAACAAGCAATGACAGGGTCCCATTGCTTTCATTGCACCCCCTTCATTGAGAATGCATTCCCACACAACTTATCAGGAAAATTTATGCCTAGATCCCATTTCCTCAACTGTAAGTATCCCAACATTAGAATCCACCATACAAATTTATCATCACAGTAAATGACATTCATGTTGTGGAAATCATACCACTGCACTGAAAACTGGAAATTCTCTGCAAAGTAGGAAATATGTCAGATTTCCCCACCCAACATAAAGTTTTGTATGTGCTTAATGCACATTAGCATTGAATCTCATAATGATGTTGTTGCAAAGACATAGGTGTGAGTCCCATGTCCAACCCCAATGAGTATAGGCATCATCCAACCAACAAGGATGCCCAAACTCCTCACAATAAGATGATCCATCACAATTATCTCCAAAAATGCAAGCAGGAAAAACAAATAAGTTTCCCGTCATCCCACCTGATAAGGTACTCACACTCCTACTAAAAGGTCCATGTAAACACTTCCAATAGCTCAAATCTCTACCATTGGTCAAAGAATGCAAGTATCTATCCAATTGTGTGGATTTTCACTAATACCACTATTCATGATGCATCTCCCCAAACATTAGTACCAAGAAAAACTCAGCATCATATGAAATGTTGGGAAAGATGAAAACATCATACCACCATATTGGAAAATCATCCTTTGCAATGCAAACCTGAAGCTTTGAGGGCCCCTCAATCAAGATATGAAACTCTCCAATGGAGGGATGAATAAAAAAAATACTATACATCCCCAAATATTCCTCCAAAAAGTAAGGCTATCTATACATCCCCAAATACTATCATGGTCTCTATGGAACTCAACAGGTGCTCCTCTCTTCATCCAATGGCCCAACTCTCATCCATTGATCCAAGGGTGCAAAACTCCATCAATTGACCCACTCATTGAAGGTAAGTGTAGATCTAATTCCTTCTTATCAAAAGTTTTTACACACACATTCCTTTTCTGCTGCTTGTAAATCATAGAAAAATCAACAATATCAAAAACAATTATCTTGCAATAAGACATAAAAAATTTACCTTCCATATTTTCCTCTTCAGTGATTCCTCTATGCAACCATCCAGTGGATGAATTGGAGATATTGCTTGCTGCTTTATATGATCTATAATTAGCCATCTCTTCTGCAATAGGATCTATCTCCCATGGGGACAAATCATGATCCCCCTGTTGTGCATGTGACACAAACAAGAAAAATTCAGTCACCCACTATTAATTCCCCATTGGTGTTGCTGAATCTAGGACATGTGGGAAGAAACTGTGAACCTTCTTTGCATATCTACACTCTTCAGTAATCATACTATGGCTGCAAATTTTTCATTACTAGCTGGACCAAATTGGGTGCTCTCATCCCACTCTTCCATGGGAGAGTGACTGTCTTCAAGGAACAACTCATGTTTCCTTGAAAATAAATCAAGTGCTTGGTTCTCATGAAAATGTTTTGCAAACTCTTCAAGCACATACCAAATATAATGCTCATCATGGTCCACCCACTCATCAATTTCCTCTATGGAATTTTTTACGCCTCTTACCTAAAATGGACGACTCGGGAAATATTGAGGATTGAGTCAATTCATGCCACTCTTGTTGGAATTGTTCTATCTTCATTTGTGATTCTAAGAGGGAACTTTGAGTGTATCTCAAACAAAATTGGATGGCCAATAAATCACCTTTGAGCTTGTAGTTAACTTCTTCATATATGAAAATAATTTCTTGATCATGCAGTGATGTTTTCCGCAATAACTCAACAAGATCAAACATGTCATTTCTATCTGAAAGAAATTGTGAGAAATTACCTTTAATTGTGGACATTGCTTTCTAGATATTCTCCATGGATTCAAAGAAATATTGGTAATCCATTAAAGAATCCTCCCAACACATATTTGACACTAAAGCATGAGTATCATTGAGAATTTTTAGGGCCTCTTGGATCTTTTGTTCATCCATCTTCAATGACCCTGCAAGAAGATGAGGTTCTTGTAGATGTTCCTCCTCTTCATTTTCCATCACCGGAACAAGTTCATGCAGTGCACTTGAATTTTTGAATATGATCCATATGTTTTTGCTTCAATATATTCATCATTTAATTACTCAACAACATAATTTGGGCTGCAACTTAAGTGCTCATTCATCCTTGGTGCATCAGAAAGATATTCTCTCAAAGTTTCATCCTTCATTCTTGTGACTAGTTAAGATTTTACATCTAAAACTTAGTATGTAGATTTAATGGACAGTACTATTTCGATATGGAAGAGGTAAATATAGTATTTATCTGTAACATATATCATATATCAAAATAATAACTGACCATTACATCAATAATCTCACAATGGTAGGCAAGAGGCCCAAAACATGACCCGAGAAGAGTTGAGAGCATAAGTGAAGCATGAGCTTCACTAGAGCTCAACCTCAACGTGATGGAGGCTGAAAATAAATCTGATAATCCTTTAATGTATGCAAGCTAGTACTCCACACTTGCAATGGAAGAGAAGGGAATGGAAGGAGAGGGGAATGGAAGGCAGGGGATCATCTCCCAGTAGTCTGAGGCATAACGCTCAGGAGTAATGCTAACATAAGCATTACATAATAAAATCATCAACCAAAATCAATGATGGAGTTAGAATAATTCTTTTATAGAATTAATGTTGACTTGTTGAGCAAGTTACTTGGTTTGGTGACCTGTGAGAATAGGTCACCCATGAGTGGACATAATTTCCTTTCTTTTCATTGCTTTTCCTTTCCTTATTTTTCCTCTTTTTATGACTTTCCTTCTTTTCCTTCTTTTCTGCTTTTCATTAAAGTGATTTGAATAAAAATGAGTGCTTTGATTAATAGTGCTTAGGGAAGTGGTATCAGAGCACTTTCCTTGGCTCAGCCCGTGGAAAGTAACTCTCAATGGAAAAGTAGCTTAGCAATATCTTCAAGTTGCAGTTGTGGAATTAGTTCCAGTCATGGAAGATTTAGACTTTGAGTTGTAAGAGGAAGAAGTTTTATACAAAAATCCTATCACCATCATGTGATAAGAAATTTGACATACCTACTTGTCCTGAATCCTAGCTTCTGGAGTGGAAACTAAATGGTTTTTCATCAATATTTCATACAAATTCCCAGCACCGCGCATGTGCCTTTATCCAGGAGCGGTACCCCTGTTCGCACCGCACATCATCTGTTGCCCATAAGTGGTGCCACTGCTTATTGTCCTTGGTCCATAAGTGGTTATTACTAGAACCTCTCTTTCATAGAAGGAGAAACGCGGTACCCTGGGTAAAAAGGAAAAAAAAAAAGTTTCTTGAGGCTTCTAGATGATAAGCCTCATGTCCTGCCTTATCCCTACTACTGTGGTTTGGTTGAGCTCGAGATCCCTCATCCTAGGATCTTAGAGGCCACCTCGCCCACTAATTTCTCAACCATCTCTATCCATTAAAGCCTTATAAATAAGAGCTCATAGCCATGGTTGAGGAGGAAACACTGGAGGTATTGTTATGTTGTTGGATTGACCATTGGCCCAAGATCATTTGGAGAGAGCATAGAGAGCTAGATTTAGAGATTTTGGGGATGAGAAGGTCTGGTTTCATGGATATGCATGTAGACATTAATGCTTGGTTGTAAAATTCTTCATATTATTTAATGCAAGTTGATTTCTGTCCCACATATGTTGTTATTGTTGTGATTTCACATATATGTTGCTAGATTCCTTAGTCACTAGCATAGATTAGTAGATCATATTATGGTTGCTTTGATCTATTTCATGTTGATCTTGATTGCAGGTACACAGGTTGAGTATCAAAGCCTTGTATTCTAGATATATACAACATTTAGGGAAAGTCTTTAATCTCTATCCTCTATTTGTTCTGGATCTGAACCATTCAGACTAGTGGAACACCTTGCTGTCCGTAGGAGGTGAAATATTCCAGCTAAAAAATATGGCGACTCCGCTGGGGAATTAGTGTATCAGTTGTTCTGATCTTCCTCAGTCTGCAACTCTTGTCCGAATCCAGGCTCCATTTTCTTCAACTCTTTTCAATCAGATCTACTTTCTTGCTTGCACTATTTGGGTTTGAAATTTCCAGATCTGTTTAGATCTGAGTCATTTCGGTCTTTTATGCTCTGTTTCCACACTCAATTCAATAGTATTTTCCTTGATCTAGTCTTTTCTGACTTGATCCATCGTTATTTTTTTGTTTTGGTCATCTACAGGGAACCGTGCCTATGCTATGTACGAGGAGCGGTGCCACCGCCTGAACAAAGTGGACAGTAAATAGTGCCACCGCCTGTAACCCATTTGCAAGGAGCGGTGTTGTCTTCAAAACGCTCTGTCAACACCTACGAAGAGCGATGCCAGGTAGGAATCATTCCAAAATATTTTTTCTTCATTTTTCTTTGAAAAAAATTGGATTTTGATTGCTTTCAGTTCTGTTATCAGGATTGTGTTACTGAATCTGATGTGTGTGGCTTGCTGATTTGATGGTTTAAGATTGATTTGAGTGGAATTTCAAAAGTTTGTTTAAATCTTTCTGATTGTTCATCCACTTCTATGCTTGTTGGTTGTGCTTTAAGAAGGATTTCTTGTTTTCTAAAAATTTTAGGGTGCTCATTGAAATCCCTTTTCATTGCATATACTGAAAGAAGAACACTAGATTAGCTTCTAGGTTTCATTTCTTACTTGCATAGTAAACTTCTTTTTCCTTCGTTCAAAAAAGAAAAGTTTTGATTGAGACTAGGACATCATCATTGAGCGTTGTATTTGGGTTTTTTGATTGGCTTTCCAAGCTTTCAGAACCTTTATGATCTTTCGTCTCTCATGCATTTAGGACTATCTCGATCAAAATATAAAAAAATGGTAGTTTTAAGTTAGATTTGCTTATGTTTTTGAGAAAATTGAAAAGTTAGAGTGCATTGGCATATATGTGTGCTTCATGTTGTTCTTTTAGGAAAAGAGATTCCCACCCTTCTCATTTTCTTTCAGAAAGAAGAAATCGGTTTGGAAAAATGTTTGCTTGTCTTTGATTTGATGTTCATGACTGTTGATTGGAATGATTTTTGGTTTTGAAACAAAAAGAAAATACTCTCTTCCCTCCCATAAGTAGGCATACTGAATGGTAAAGTGAACATTTGTACAAGGATATTGCATGGTTTTACTTTTCTATCAAAAAATCATGCATTCACCTAGCCGTACAAGTTAAAATTAATGGTAGTTGTAGGTTAAAATTTACGTAGTAACTTGAGTGATAGGTTAGAGACATGTTCAAGCATCATAAAGCGTAGGAGCTATCGTTATTTGTTAGAATTACATTCCAGGACTTGCATGGTTCTTCCATGTATCGTCGGTATATCGAACGGCCTTTCATGTACCCTTGAGGTATATAGAAAGGTAATTCACATACTCGATTGTATATCGGAAGGCCCCTTGTGTACGGTTATGCATTAGATAGCACTACTACCGATTCAAGCTCCCACATACCTTGAGTTTATCGGGAGACCCTACTAGGGTACCTTATCTATCTGAGAAAAGCCCTTTGGTCATCTTGTTTGGAGCCATACACCGAAAACAGCATTCAGGGAGATTACTACGCACGTACCATCGAGGTTTATCACGAGTGGCACCTTCTTGACAATCCTAGTGAGAGACCTGACTTTTGAACTCCTCCTATCATTTTAAGTCTGCTTGTTTTGACCGATATTTTGTGTAGGGAAGTCTTTTGGTGTGTTTTTTCTATATTTTCAGACCCTAGGTTAGATAGGAACTATACAAACTAGCTGAGTTAAGACAATCTAGGAGAGTACGGGGCTTGCCACTTGATTTTATTCATGTTTCAGGAGAAAATCCAATGGAAGCCATTGACCAAGGAGCTGCTACCACCTCCCAAGTGGGAGATAATGTGGTGGTGGAAAGTGGAGTACCATATTCTTCACACTCGCCTCCCTTGTTCCAATAACCTTCTTAGGGAAATTTATCGTTCCATTCTCCCTTAGAAGGTCATGTTGATGATACAACCCGTTTGGACTTTGGTCCCAACACTCCTTTTTGGGAGACACCTATAGGATAGGCCATTACCTCATTTGGCACACATGTAAGTTCTCTTGATGATGAATAAGAAAGCAGGAAATACTGTGCTGCTATTCTCCGTGCACAGGAGGTAGAAAATCAGATTGATGACCTATTAGGCTCTACACCAGTACGTTCCGCATCTCTTCCTATGGGATATTATCCACTGGCTGATTCTATGAGACCCATTGAACCGATTATAGATCTTCCATTAACAACCCACGACCCAGGTCAATTTACCACCCCTCTCACCTCTCATGTTATGTCTGTTCCAAATCTTCCTAGGTCTTTTGCATCTAGGGCCCAAGCTTCAATTCCTATTTCGTCAGTACCTTCTAATGCCGGGGGGAAACCCTCAGCATGACCTACGTTATCTGATGCTAGAATTTTACCTAGTCAAGGGAAAACCTCTAACATAGAATCATCTGCAGTTTTTGTCCCTCCAACCCATACTAATGTGGTAAATCCCCCATCTAGTTCAGGTCATCCCTTGGGAGAACAACCTATAATCATTCAGTCTTATGGAGGTTATGGTTATCAAATACCTATAGATAATCACCCATCTATTCCTATAGGAATGCCTTATACTGGAATTCCATACCCTAGTAATACTTTTACGCCATGGGGGAAACCCAACTAGTCTTATATGTTAGCTATGGGAGGGATACCTATACATACTATGGGAGGTGTGGGAGGACAACCTTATGGAGGTCCTCCCCTTGGGGGACCTAATGGTCCCATAGGATCTGGCAACTTTCCTCCTTATGGTCCTAGTGGTCTTGGGGGACCTGGTGGCTTTCCTCCTTTTTCCTCTGGAGGGACTGGTGGCCCTCCACCTAGTGATTCTAGTGGCTTTGGAGGTTTACCACCTCCTGGAGGCTCCAGAGGGTCTGGTGGTCTACCTCCTGGTGGTCCTGGTGGTCTCGGTGGTCTTGGTGGTCCCAATGGCCCTGGCGGTCCTCCTCTTGGAGGCCCTAGTGGTCCTAGTGATCCTAATTCTAGAAATAAACCCCCCTGTGGGTGGATCTTCCAGTGGTTCTTCCTCACAGCAACCTGTTTATCAGTCTACCTATGGTCCTTCTTGTAATTATATGCCATATCAATATTACCAGGATGTGCAACCCAACCGACAGTTACCTTTCCTAGCAACTTTGGACTTGCCTGGTCTGTCCAAGTTGATTTATGATCCCATTCAACACAATCCCTCATGGCCTCCTACTTCGATAAATTTACCATCGAATATTCTGAAATTCGATGGGAAGCAGGGAGATGATCTAGAGAACCATGTTATGACTTTTCATTTGTGGTGTTCTTCGAACTCCCTCATGGATGATTCCATCCGGTTACGACTCTTTCAGCAAACTTTGACCGGTACAGCCGCGAAGCGGTACATTGAACTCCCACAACATTCATTTGTGGATTTTGGCTCGTTGGCAACTGTGTTCCATACACATTTTCAGCTCCCTATTCCTTATGAAATGGGAACTAATATTTTAACTTATGTGCAACAGAACACCTCCACCCACATTTCCAATCATATTCATGAATGGAGAAGGAAGAGAAGGCTTATGAAGGCCCCTATTCTGGATCAGTTGCTAGGTGATTGGTTCACTAAGTCCTTGTTTCCTCCTATTGCCTGAGATGTGGCTATGGGCGATGTCCTTACCGAAGAGCAGGCTATTAGTCGAGCTCATTACCTAGACTTGGTCTTTTCCCAATCTTGAACTCTTTATGACCTGATTCCTCAAGCTCCTCGCCCTAGCACTGACCCTGCCAAGCCACCAGCAGAAGTACCTGTTGATGGGATTGTTGGTTCAATCCAGTCTCTATCCAGAGCAAAACCTGCAAAGCAAACCCAAAATGCTACTCCTTCGACTCCTAAGGTTTCCTATGAGGTCAATTCCATTCAAAGTACTCAAACCTCGAGTAATAAAAAGAAAGGTAAAAATAGAAATAAAAAACTTGGAAACCAACAAGAGACTCCACGACCAACCAAAAACGACAACGACGAAGGGAAAAGGAAGGCTAAATATCCCTATCTATTATGCGGTGGTGACCATTTTTTAAACGAGTGTCCATGTCGGGATGAAATCTCCCAGTTTCTGAAGTCTAATCCCACACCCGTAGTACTTATGGTTCCCTTTCCCTATCAACAACAGCTGGTAGACCACATGCCTTACCAAGGTAACTCTAGTTCATCAGAGGAAATTCGTATGACATCCTCAGATACCATCCATCTACAAACTTAAAGTCAGAATTATGATAAACCCATAGATAAGAAAGAAGATCAATCTTCTTTAGGGAAAGCTCCCTCTATTAGTTCTCTGGAATCCTCATCTACTATCCCTTTATCTATCGAGAAGCCTACTCTCAACATGATTTTGTTCCCACCTAAGAGTACTCTTTGGAAGGCTGTCTTTAACCCCAATTCTCAAGCTGCTCAACTCTATAATGTGGTTGAATATCTCACTCAGGCACCTTGTGCCATGTCTACCCTATAAGTGCTCCAAAGTTGCCCCACACAGTGCAAGAACTTGTTGACTACTTTAGGAGCTTTAGACCCGGATAACACTAACTTGATTCATTTCAACGTTGAGAACTATAAACCTAGATTACTGCATAAGCTTGATTTTCAAATCATTATGAAAGTAGTGGGAAAGAAAGTCTTTCGAATGGTGCTAGATGAAGGAGCTTCGACCTCGGTGTTATCTCTGACTTGTTGGAAAGCTCTTGGCTCTCTAGAGCTTATTACATCACCTACGATCCTTAAAGCCTTTGATGGACAGGGTTTCCAACCCCATGGTCTCATATCATCCCTCACGGTCAATCTGGGGGGAAAAAAAATTTCCATCCAAGTAGAAGTGGTAGATGCCCCTTTAGATTACAACCTCCTTCTAGGAAGAAATTGGTTCAATGCCATGACTGTTGTTGCTTCAACAGTATTTCGAACGGTCCAATTCCCACATATAGGGAGAATTGTTACGATTGGTTAGCTTGATTTATGTACACCGGATGTTACTACCTCCACGACTAATAACATCCCCATGTTAGGTCAGTCCCCTCCTTACCAGTCGATTGGGGTAGGCATCCTGAAGGATTCATCCCTTATGGGGATTTTCCCATATACTCCTCTTAGCACGGATACCGCAACAATACATATGATCGCCTCATTTGATTATGAGCCTAAGGGAAAAAATGTTGTTAAGTCCACCTCGTTGAGTCCTCATGAAGCTATGTATGACACCATTCAAACCTTTTTCGATGATCACACTGATGACCTTCATCTAGTGGCTTCAGATCCTTACCATTTACCGTACTGGTTAGAACCTTCTCTTCCAGTTTTAGACTATCTCTCCAAGAATTTTCCCTCCAATGAGTCCATTATAGAGATCATGAACACGGATGAGCCCATTTGCGAGGATCACAACCATAGATCCATGTTCCTCCCCAACACCAGTTCGGGCAGCCATGATTTTGCATCCTTGTTTCCTACTGATGTTGTCAATGTTCTGCAAAGTCCTACGTTGCTGCAAGATATAGATTTTGAAGGAAACCTTTGCAACATTACTCAGACGAGCCTAATTGACATATCAACCAATACTAATGTTATCGAGCATATTCATGTTGGGAAGAACCGCTCCGCAGATGAATATGAAGCATATAAGGCACTTTTCAAGGAATTCCATGATATTTTTTCCTGGTCCTATGAAGAGATGCCAAGGACTGATCCTTCCATTGTGGTCCATGAGATTAACACTTACCCCACGGCTAAACCTGTTAGGCAGAAACTTAGGCAAGTCCATCCTCAGAAGGCCGTAGCTATTAAAGCTAATATTGAGAAACTTCTGATAGCTGGTTTTATTTATCCTGTACCTCTGATGGAATGGGTATCGAACGTTAAAAAGCAGGGCACCATTAGATTCCACATCAACTTTAGGGATCTGAATAAAGCTTGTCCCAAGGACAACTGTCGTACTCCACATATTGATCAAATTATCAACAATTGTGCTGGAAGTGTCATCTTTTCATTCATGGATGGCTTCTATGGCTACAATCAGATTGAGATATTGCCCTCCGATTAGCATAAGACGACATTCATTTTCCCATGGGGAACTTTTGTGTATAAGAAGTTACCTTTTGGATTGAAAAATGTTGGAGCCACGTTCCAGCGTGCGATGTCCTATGCGTTTCATGACATTAAACATATTGTTGATCCATACCTTGACTACCTCCCTGCTCATTCACAGTGACGGGGGGACCACCATGGTCATCTTAGAGACATATTCCTAAGATGTCGTCATTATAATATACGGATCAATTCACATAAATGTGTTTTTTGTGTTGAGACGGGACGTCTCCTTGGTTGTGTAGTATCCAAAGATGGCATCCAAATTGATACTTTGAAGATTGCCTCTATCATTAATCTACCAGCCCCAACCAACCTCCTTGAACTCCAAATTTTGCAAGGGAAGGAAAACTTTCTCCGCCATTTCATGTGCAATTTCGTAGAGAAAATGCACGGTTATATGCGCCTCCTCAAGAAGAACACTCCATTCTTCTGGGATGACCAGGCCCAATGCACCTTTGATAATCTTAAGCATGCTCTGATTCATTCACCCATGATACACCCTCTGGATTATTCAAAGGACTTTTCCTTGTATATTGCTACCTCCGCTACTACCATCGCCATGGTTTTAGTGCAGGTCAATCTCCACAGTCAGGAGCACGTGATTTATTGCGCTAGTAAGAACCTTATTGATTCTGAAACCCAATATTCACATGTGGAGAAGTTAGCATTGGCCACAGTCATTGCTGTGCAAAATTTTCATCACTACATTCTACTCCGCACTACCACCGTATTGGCAGACCAGAACCCGATGTATTACATTCTGACTTGTTAGATAATCAGGGGCAAATACTCCCATTGGATCTTCATCCTTCAGGAGTTCAGTTAGGAGTTTGTCAAGGTCACATCAAATAAATCCTTGGTTTTTGCAGAGCTTATGTGTGATCTTCCCTATGCTACAATGGAATCTGAGCCCAATGATTCATTTCTGGATGAATTCCTATTCCTGATTAACACTACTGATCCTTGGTATGGAGATTTGTTGATTTATCTCCATACCCAGCATTTTGAGCTGCATTTATCTCAATATGATCGCTTCCGTATTTGTCACCGCATGAAGTACTATATTATCTTGAATGATACTTTGTATAGACATGGGATTGACTCCATTCTCCGGCAATGCCTCACCCATGAGGAGGCTGAACACGTGTTGAATGATTTCCACTCTGGAGCATGTGGCGATCATTTATCTGGGATGGCTACATCCCAGAAAATCCTTTGTGCTGGCTATTTCTGGCCTTCTATCTTCAAAGACTGTCATGAGGCTGTTAAGAAATTCCCACCTTGTCAACATTTTTATCCTAAAAAGCACACCCATCCTGCTGCACTTCACCCCGTCATTTCTGTTGGCCCATTTGCTAAATGGGGGATTGACTTCATGCATTGTAATCCTACCTCAGCTGGCGGGCATGGTTACATCATCATAGTCATGGATTATTTCACAAAATGGGCTGAGGCCATGCCTACATATGCAGAATATGGTAAGACTGTCACTCTCTTCTTGTTCAATCATATCATAACTAGATTTAGAGTTCCGTAGTCCATCGTCACTGATCATGGATCTCATTTTCGTAATCAAATGATGGAGGAACTGAGTGCCAAGCTAGGTTTTTTCGATGAAAACTCTAAGCCGTATTATCCGCAAGATAATGGTCAGGTAGAGGCTATTAAAAAAGTTTTGAAAACTATGCTTCATCGGATGGTTGGAGATCATAAATCCAATTGGCACCTCGTTCTTTTTTCTACTCTTTGGGCTTATCAGACTTCCATGAAAACAACTACTGGTTTCACGCTGTTCCAGCTTGTTTATGGACTTGAAGCTATCTTGTCGATCCAATGTGAGATTCCATCTTTACAACTTGCCGTCGAAATTCTCCCAGATACTTTCGCAGAGGAAGAGAGATTTATGTATTTGATTAACCTTGATGAGACTTGCAGAGATGTTTCCTTGGCTAATGAGGCACATAAGAAATGCGTCAAGGCACAATACAATAAATCTGTCCAGCCTCGTGTTTTCAACGAGGGTGACCTAGTATTGACTTATGACCAGAGATATGACAAACTAGGGAAGGGTAATTTCGATTCCATGTAGTATGGACCTTTCGTTATTTCTAAGGTGTTAGAGAAAGGAGATTACGAGCTCGTTAAGTATGATGGAATCCCTTTGGGGTAACCTCACAGTGGGTTGTACCTGAAAAGGTACTATCCCTAGGTCTTCTTGGATAGTATCTTGTATATATGTATATTGATGGACTTTCAGTGTGTTTTTAGTATTTTCAAGATGGTTTTTAGTTTTAGTGTCTGTATCTATTTATACCATATTTTGGTCATGCAGACGGATTTCTACGGCTTCTCTAATGGTGCTTGCCACCACACCTTGAATCTTGCCTCAGCTGCTTGGGTTCCCTATTCCCCAGTTGAATATTTGGTGAGTTTAGGAGCAGTTTTCCTAGGTCCCCGAGTATGAAGCAGTCATCGGTCTCTTGACTGAAGCTGCCTTCGAGGATGTCCGTGATCTAGTAGTCTTGATGGAATCACAGCTCGTGGTTTTTCATTTGAACCATGTCTACACCATTAGGAACCCAGTGCTCCTCCGCCTCTTCCGGAGGGTACGTTTGTTAGAAATATCATTTGGAACCATTACCTATAGGCATATCCCTAGGGAACATAATGTAGTTGCTGACTCATTGGCTAATTACATATTAGATTGGCATATTTCCCATTCATGGTGTTAAATCAAACATGGTACATTGTAAATAAACATTTGAAGACACATAGAACTCATAGAAAATGCATTGGTCCATTTGAAACGTATAACACCGTGTAAAAGTCTATATATATAAATACGAAGTTTTACAAAAAATAGGTCTTGAGACCTCATCTAAAGCATGTAATCTTTCAGGCAAAATCATCATACAAAATCTTGAAGCTATCAGCATTCAGTATACATGTGTCATGCACTAATGGTGCTCGTGATAACACATCACTGCTCGAGCCACCCTTCATAGCAGCCTACTAAATATTCCCAGTACTCCCACTATAGATCTCTGATATCTAGTCTAGAGGTCATCTATGTCAGCATCTGGTATGTCCAGATTCAACCTCTCCAGGTTTTCCTCCAACTCTCCGGTGATATCATCACCCTATGGTACGAAGTGAGCTTCGACTCGTCTATCCAATGGAGATGCTCCTCCAAGCCTCGCTGCTCCAACATCTGTATGAGAACAAACAGTTCTCGTCACTTATCATAAAAAATATAAAACTTTAAAAAACATAAAAACGTTGTCCATTTTAGGGTTTCTTGCTTCTTACCGATGTCACCCCATTTCCCTCCAGGTGGGAGTGGTAGGTCAGGATCTCCTGTAAATTTCATTCATGCATAGGCATATTCCTTGACCATGAGCATTTGATCCCACAGCCATATGAAGAATGGATCACCGAACTTCACTCTGCCCCTACCCGCTCCTGTGTGAGCCATGACCTGGACCCACCTCAGCATACGGGGGTTCCGTGCTCTCATACTCTAGAAAGTCACCTGGGGCCTCATCTATGGGACCCATTCGAAGAAGAAGCAAGCTAAGATGGAACCAAATCTGAACTGCTTTATCTCTCCCTGCCGACATTTAGTCAGGTGATCCTTGAAAATTGGAAGCATTGCTTCCGCCCAGTTGAACACCGTAGGTGCCATAGCCTCTATGTTGTACATCATGTGTGCCCTGGAATCCTGGTGCACACCCTGGCTCCCAGCCACCCTCTGCATGGTGAACATAATGATCCGTAGAGCCCTATCTGTCACTGCCCTGACGGGGATCTTCTTCCCCAATGTACCTGTACCTAGTGCATAGTGTCGATCTATAAGCTCTCTGGTGGTGATGTCCCCGCCATGGGAACCTGTCAGTGAGATGGGGGCACCCTGTCTTGATAGACCAGTCAGGAAGTAGATATCCTCTACCTCCACTGTAAGTATATGTTCCCCCACCTCGAAATACTATTGTTATAGATTCCACATCTACAGTATGTGTTCTAGTAATCTCTCGTGGGACACCATGCTTGGATTCCAAAATAACTTTAAGAATCCATAGTCCCATAGTGCGGCAATGTAACCATCATTTCTTTCAGTAGCAGCATCCTCGTTATCATGTGTTCTTTACTTCCATATCACCATATTTTGAGTCACCTAGACCTGCCAAAAACAACAATGGTATGCATTAGAATCCTCCTTGAGTCATTGGAAATCAAAAGAATGAGTTTTTTCTACCCATATCATTTGTTTGAGTTCTCCACGGTCAACACCGCTTGTGCCCCGTTGGAGATAGGTAGTGGCACCTCCCGTCCACTGTGTTCTTGACGCGGTTCTTGGGTGGTACCGCGTATCCCATAAGGGGTACCCATAGTGCCCACATATTGGGGTTAGGGCTTTCCAGATAGGCCCAAAACCCCCCCAAATCTCAAAATAGAAGCTATAAAATGAAATATGAAGGTCTTACATGTTACCTACAACTGACGATGCTAAAAACGAACAGTGGGAACTCCCGGTATCAGCTATGGAAGATCCGACTAGAAAATGCTCCAAGTGCTCTTTGCTAGAGGTAAATAGTGAAATGTTTTGATTTTTTACTATTTACTTGACTTATATAGACATTTTTGGTTCCGACTTATTATAGTTTTGATGTAAAATTGTATTTTAGTCAAAGTTCATTTGTCGTAATCCCTTAATGTTGGTCTAAAATGCATTTAACACTTGTTTCTGAGTCGTTTGCAGGATAAGAGAACTTTAGTAAGAAGCTTTGGAAAGTTTGTTTATGTCTTTTTTGTACTTTCACAAAATGGAAAAGGTCGTCGAGCATTTATTACGACACTTTGTCACACTCGTTAAAAATCTAGTATCAAAGTTTCGAGTCCATTTCAAGTTTCTTTCTCGGCTCGTAAAATACAACATTGTGTAAAGAAGCGTCATGGAGTCCTCTTTCACCTCTTTTTTAGGCTCTTTAAACACGAAAAAGTCATCGAGTCTGTTTCCAATTCTTTCCAGGCTCGTAAAATATGACATTGTGCAAAGAAACCCAATGGAGTTCTCTTTAAACCCTTTTCAGGCTTCTTAAATACAAAAAGATCGTCGAGCGATCTTGTCTTCTTCACGCTCGTTAAATTATTTGAAGAGTCATCCGTTCAATGGTAGGTTATCTCTTTTTCGGTTCAGATCAGACTGTTTACAAAAAAGGATCACTCCAGCCAATCATGTCTGGAAGAGTTCTCTAAGGTATGATTTTACACTTTTTCGGGCCTTAGAGACTAAATCATATGAAAAAGAACCCCTTTGGAGTCTTCTTTCGTATTCGTTCATACTCTCTAAACATGAACGATACCGAGTTTTCTTTCAATGGACTCGTTAAATTAAACATTGAAAGGCCCATTTTGGGAACGAACCCCTCCTCTCTCAGGTTCATAAAACATATGAGACTGGACTTGTCTTCTGACAAGCTATATTCAGTGTTTGTTACCCTCTTTGAACTCGTAAAAATGAAAAGAGGCACTCATCAATCATGATGGGGGAAATGGGAAGGGAATCATTTTGTAAATAATGGTAGTTTTTTGTCGTTACCTTTGAACATGGCACTTGTCTGCACAATCATGTCAGTCAATTGGGTATTCAGCTGATCTCCATGATGATCCACTTTCATAAGTCATGTCAATCCTTTGAGTCTTTCAAAAGAATGCATTGTCCACTGTCGTATTGTGTGTCTATCCTGTCTAGTCATGCTGCCAAGTCATTTTGTCATGTCACACGATGTTCAAGGGGAATTTGAAGAAGTTTTACCTCTACATTCTACACAGTCTTTGTGTCAATATCTTTGAGTCAGTCATATGGTTACTACATTCACATCATTCCAGAACTATGTTCCAAGTTTCGTGTAGTTGATGTAGGACTCATCATGGCCCTCCTTCGACGAGACTTTTCCCATCAACATCAACTCATCATCCGAGAAATAGTCTTAGAAAAAATATTTAGTACCTTGAGATCCGTATGCCTTAATGACAGTTTCTCTCGCTCTCGACATAAGTTCACATCATTGACCTTTGATCGATATAATCGACTGGGTGTTCGACATCATGACATCTATTTGCACTTAGTATATTGTACTAGGGTACCTTGGGAATCATTGACATTAATGGTGATCTCCCTCACACTTGTTAATGGTTCACATCATTAACAGGTAATCAAGTGGTTTCTACCATGTTCGACTTCAGATCATTGTAATCACATGGATAGAATCATACTTTGTGGAAGACGAGACAAAGACCTTGGGTATTTGTTTAAAAGAGATCATTGCTTTTCCCCCAGGTTGCGATGGAGTTTTGTATATCTAGCATGGATCCACATTTGTATGGTCATGGCTATGCTCAAATTTGCATCTGTATGACATAGATCTATGTTGTATTTCTGGTAGCTATGTCCAAATTTGAGTCCTCTATCACATGGATCTATGCTGTATTCTAGTAGCCATGCTTGTTTATTCCTCTCATGGATCTGCCTTGTATTGGTCTGTAACTATGAGTTTGGTTACTTGTGTCTGTGAGTCAACATACTGATGTACTACAGATGCCTACTTGACAACATGCTTCGATTGAGCCGACATTTTCATCTCTTGGTGACGACTTGTTCTCAAATCTCTCATTTAACATATCCCTCTAAGACTCATGCCTTGGGGGGCATCATGTTATACCAAAATCCTATCACCGTCATGTGATAGTACATTTGACATACCTACTTGACCTGAATCCCAGCTTCTGGAGTGGAAACTAAATGGTTTTTCATAAATCTTTCATACAAATACCCAGCACTGCGCATGCCCCTTTATACAGGAGCGGTACCCCTATTCGCACCGCACATCATCTGCTACCCATAAGCGGTGCCACAACTTATTTTCCTTGGTCCATAAGTGGTTATTACCAAAACCGCTCTGTCATAGAAGGAGAAACACAGTACCCTGGGTAAAAAGGGAAAAAGAGAAGTTTCTCGAGGCTTCTAGATGATAAGCCTCGTGTCCTTCCTTATCCCTACTACTGTGGGTTGATTGAGCTCAAGATCCCTCATCCTAGGATCTTAGAGGCCACCTCACCCACTAATTTCTCAACCATCTCTATCCATTAAAGCCTTATAAATAAGAGCACATAGCCATGGTTGAGGAGAGAACACTGGAGGTATTGTTATGCTGTTGGATTAACCATCGGCCCAAGATCATTTGGAGAGAGCATAGAGAGCTAGAGTTAGATATTTTGGGGATGAGAAGGTATGGTCTCATGGAGATGCATTTCAACACTAAGGCTTGGTTGTAAACTTCTTCATATTCTTTAATGCAAGTTGATTTCTGTCCCACATATGTTGTTGTTGTTGTGATTTCACATATATGTTTCTAGATTCCTTAGTCACTAGCATAAATTAGTAGATCATATTCTGGTTCCTTTGATCTATTTCATGTTGAGATTGATTCCAAGAACACAGGTGGACTATCAAAGCCTTGTATTCCATATATCTAAAGCATCTAGGGAAAGTCTTCAACCTCTGTCCTCTATTTGTTCTAAATCTGAACCATTCAGACAAGTGGAACACCTTGCTGTCCGCAGGAGGTGAAATATTCCAGCTAGCAAGAAGAGCATTCAAAAATGGATGATCGAGAATATTTAAAAAAAATTATGCAAAGAACGTTGAAAGTGATGAAATATGTATCTCAAAGCATCATCTAGTCAGATCAAGAGACTAGAGAATTCCTTTCCAAGCAGTTGGCAAACAAACATGGAGAAGGGAGTAGTAGTGTCTCTCAGCATGAAGGAAATAAATATGGAGAGTCTATGTTTTCAAAAACATTAACACATGTCAATTCTTTGAAGACCAATAATCCATCAAGAAAGGAACTAAGTTATTCCACTTCTCAAAGTAAAGAGGAACAAAAGAGGAACAAAAATGAAGATTCATTAGAGCCATATGTACATGGTTTCTTTGAGAAATTATTTGGGTTTTCCCCAAAGAGAGATCAGCCTATTTGCAGCAGCCATGAGGATGATGAGTCACCAAATCCTTCATTAGAAGGATATGGAGAAGATCCATGCACAACTAAATATCCAACAGTCCAACATCTAGTTGTTGGTAACGTGGAAGGTGAAAATACTCCAAACTTCTTTGTGGTTGATTTCAACATAAGTGTAGAAGAGATGGGGTAGATGATGATGGTGAGACATCTTTTGGAGCTGATCCAAAAGAGAAAAACAATTCAGATTTACAGTCACCTCTTGAGCCTCAAAAGGACACAGAAATTGAGCACACCTCAGTAGGGTGTGAAGCAAAGAAACGGGTGGGTGAACAAGCCATCATAATTCCACGACATAAGGAGGAGAACATGACACATGGTGAGTTAGTAAATTATGATTTTTATGTTTCATTGTGTAAATATGATATGGAATCCACTTCTAGTAAAAAGTTCAGAATGGTTGAGCCCCCTAGTGATGAGGTTCAAAATTCTGGTGTAAGAAATGAATGCAATATGAAGGATGAAACATTAAGAGAATATATTTATGGTGCACCAAGGATGACTAAACACTTAAGTTGCAGCCCAAATTATTTTTTTGAGGACTTAAAATATGAATATATTGTAGAAAAAACATATGGATCAGATTTGAAAACCTTTAGTGCACTACATGAAATTGATCCGGTGATGGAAAATGAAGAGGAGAAACATCTACAAGAACCTCATCTTCTTACAGGGTCATTGAAGATGGATGAACAAAAGATACAAGAGGCTCTAAAAATTATCCATGACACTCATGCTTCAGTGTCAAATATGTGTTGGGAAGATTCTTTAATGGAATACCAATCTTCCTTTGAAGCCATGAAGAATCTCCAGAAAGAAATTCCCACAATCAAAAGGTAATTTCTCACAATTGCTTTCAGATGGAAATGACATGTTTGAGCTTGGTGAGTTATTGTAGGAAGCATCACTGCATGATGAACAAATTATTTGCATATATGAAGAAGAGAACTACATGCTAAAAGGTGATTTGTTGGCCACCCAATATTCTTTGAGATACACTCAAATTTCCCTCTTAGAATCACAAATGAAGATAGAACAATTCTAACAAGAGTGGCAAGAGTTGACTAAATCCTCAATCATTCCTGAGAGTCATCCCTTATGGGTAAATGGAATAAAAAAGTTCATGGAGAAATCTCATGAGTGGGTGGATAATGAGGATCATTCTATTCAGTATTTGCTTGAAGAGCGTGCAAAACAGTTTGATGAGAACCAAGCACTTGATTTCTTTTCAAGGAAACTTGAGTTGTTCCTTGAAGATAAACACTCTCCAATGGAAGAGTGGGATGAGAGAACCCAATTTGGGACAGCCAATAATGAAAATTTTGCAGCCATAAGTCTGATTACTAAAGGTTGCAGACATGCAAAGAAGGTTGACAATTTTTTCCCAAATCTCCTATATTTAGCAACACAAATGGGGAATGAATAGTGGGTGAAGAAATTGTTTTGGTTTGTGTCACATGCACAATAGGGGGATCATGATTTTTTTCCATGGGAGATAGATCCTATTGCATAAGAGATGGCTGATTATAGATCATATAAATCAGAAAGAAATATATTTGATTCATCCACTGGATGGTTGGATAGAGGAATCACTGAAGAGGAAAATTTGGAAGGTAAACGTTTTATGTCTTGTTGCAAGAAAATTGTTTTTAATATTACTTATTTTTCTATGATTTACAAGAAGAAGAAAATGCATGTGTGTGCAGCCAATTTTGACAAGAAGGCATCAGATCTACACTAACTTTCAATGTGTGGGTCAATTGATGGAGTTTTTCACCCTTGGATCAATGGCAGAGAGTTGAGCCATTGGAAGAAGAGGGGAGCACCTTTTGAGTTCCAACTTACTCTCTTTTGGAGCAGACTTTTAGGACATGGGATCTTTACCCTTGTCACATGATTTTCATGGATAGCACACTTGTTCCTTGTGTGCATTGCTCACATGAGAACATTTCAGTTGGAATGTAAAGCCTTAGTGAAATTGTGGCCTCACTTTTTGGAGAAATATTTGGGGATGTATAGTCTTTCTTTGATTCATCCGTACATTGGAGAGTTGCATATATTGATTGAGGGGCCCTCAAAGCTTCAGGTTTGGATTGGAAAGGATGATTTTCCAATATGGTGGTATGATGTTTTCATCTTTCCCAATATTTCATATGATGTTGATTTTTTCTTGTTGCTAATGTTTGGGGAGATGCAGCATAAATAGTGGGATCCAGGCACTCTTTTGCTTAACATATTTTGTTGGATGGTCTTCCTATCCATTGGGATGCCATACAAGCAATGGGATCCTAGAATTGTTTGTCCTTGGAGAAGTTGTTTGCATGTTGGCATGATGGAGCAATCCAGCCCTCTTTTGCACCAGTTCATCTATGTTGCACTTGGTTTCAGTTTCCCACATAGGGAACACCTCCTTAGATGGACTTATAGTTTACATAGTAGTGCTATATTTTCATTTTGGATATTATTATGGGATCTTGGCACACTTTCCAATTACTTCACTTGGATAGAACTAGGCACGTTCAATTACAGATGTACTGAATATTTTCTTAGAAAGAGGATTATGATCAGGGTAGTGCAACAAAAGCATGATGGACCTCCTGGGATACTTTGCTTGAGGACAAGCAATCTTGGGAAGTTAAGAACAAATTTGATCCACACAATGGATTCATGCTCCAGATCTCCTACATGATGAACAAATTTGCAGCACTATAGAGTGATTCTGATCGAGGACAAGCAGATTTGGGAGGGGAGGACTGTTATGTCCCCATATTTTGGAACATTGAAAGTGTTGACCATGATGAAATTCCTAGGGGCTCAAATTGACATTACTTATTCTTCCAAGGAAAAATCTTACTAATAATTATTTTGGGGCATGTATTTAATTTAATTTCATCCTTTTATTAATTATGAAATTAAATGATGTGGAAAAAAACTTGCCAAATCAGGTAAGCACTAGAGTCCAAAAATGTTGCCAAAAATGAGAAAAGAGGAATATTTCAGGAAAAGCAGCATAAATCCAGAAAGCAGGATAAAACAGGAAAAACAAGAAAGTATGAAAATAAGGAAAGTTTAGAAAATAAGCAAATTTAGAAAAATAGGAAAAATAAGGAAAGACAAAGAAAAGAAAAGAAAGGAAAGTATGTCCACTCATGGATGAGTTATTTTCACAAGTCACCAAGCCAAGTAACTTGCTCGACAGGTCAACATTAATTCTATAAAAGAAGTATTCCAACTCCATTATTCAGTTTGGTTGATTATTTTATTGCTTAATGCTTATATGAGCATTACTCCTGAGTTTTGTGCCTCAGACTACTGTGAGATGAGCCCCAGCCTTCCATTCCCTTCTCCTTCCATCCCCTTCTCTTCCATTGTAGGTGTGGAGCACTAGCTTTTAGAAATTGAAGTATTATCAGAGTTTTTTTCATCCTCCATGAATTTCAGGTCGAGCTCCAGTGAAGCCTATGCTTCACCTATGCTCACAGCCCCTTGTTAGTCATTATCCGAGCCTCCTTCCCCTTATTTTTGGACCATCCTTGTAATGGTCAGTCCATGATGTAATTTACATTCTGTAATGTCACAAAAATATGAAAATTACATTTATCAGGTCTAGATATCTCTTCCCATAGATAATCTTGTCTCACTTTTTCCAATAAGGCCTTTTTTTATCAATGTATGGGGGGTAAATGAATAAAAAAGAGTGCTATAAGAAATATGCAATGTTGGGGAAGTTATTTAAGAGTGTTTACATGTTAATTAATCTTATATTTACCTATTTTACATTTCTTATGTTTTACATAAATTAATTTGAGATGATTTAGCTGCTCCTTTTAGACCCTAGCTAGATTACTAGCACTAGTACAAAATGAGGAATTAGCTACTACATGACTAAAAATTCTAGTCACCACAGGTTTTTCAAGTGATTTACTACTAAATATGTGCAATTTTGATTGACCCAACTATAAACGACTAAAATTAATGACTAATTTAGTCACCAGTTAACAAATATGACTAGATAATAAATGACAGAGTTAAAAATGACTAAAATAAACGACCAATTTAGTCACGGCATAAAAAATTACTAGCTAGAAGAATATGAATTAGTCTTTATGTTAGTCACTTTTTATTATGTCATGGAAAATTGTAATTTTGACAATGAAGTGTAAATTTTGTAAATTGTATACCTTCTATTAGTAATATTGGTGCCATGCACCTCGATCTTCAGAGATTCAACAAAACAATTGCACGAATTTTATTTTGACCATCTTTATCCCTGTTGCACCATTGAAGCAAACCATTAAGCGTGTGCCAAAGGAAAATTAGTTCCTACAATTATGAATTAGGTACTAGAACAAGTACCATATCGATACCTGCATCCAGTGAGGTCCCTATAACTTCAGATGTCTGTGGATGTGTTCATTGGCCTCAAGCCTCTTCTATAAATGCAATATTGTGGGCACCATGTACACTCAAAATTATAGAACCAATTCATATTAACTCAATCTTGACCATGCTACATTGATCAATATCCCTATATCATTAAAATATGTATTAAAAACTTATAATATATAAAATTTACAATATATAAAATTTTTATATTGCTACAAAACATATATATGATATTACATAATATCATATTAAAAACATACAATATAATAACATAACATTATACCATATAACAAGTCAATCATATTCCCATATAATATTAAAAAAAATACCATATATTAGGATAATCCAACATATATATATAACAATATATTTTCAACATAAATATTAAAAAAAAATACATAAAAACTAACACACATATCTAAACAAAACACTATAATGTAAGGTTAACCAAACAATATCAAACATATCTATTTCATATAACGGACAATTAGAAAACTAAAACCCATTATACATGGCTTCATTATGTACTGACATGTAGGTTAATGTGCTCATCCAGTATCCATAATATATAACGGACAATTAGAAAACTAAAACCCATTATACATGGCTTCATTATGTAATGACATGTAGGTTAATGTGCTCATCCACTATCCATAATCATGGAGATATGCAACTTGTTGGAGACATTTACCATCATACACACTCTTTTGGTCAAATTGGCCTAGTTAAACCACTATCCTAAGTTTAATTGACATCAGTGGAGCATTAATTGCCATCATCCAGTCACACCCACGCCTTCCTACAGTCAAGGAGGCTAACTTAGCCTTCTCCTACAGCCAAGTAGGCTAACTGGAGCACTCCGGGGATGATCTGTGTGACATTAATGCACCTAATTGCTAACTAGTGGTTACAATCAGTTCAACCAGTCAGTTACAGTCAGTTAGGGTGCCTCCTCTCATTAAATATATTATTTAATAGTTATTTATTATTATTTAATGATCTGGAGTCAACAGGGCACCTCCACCAACTTCTGATGGTCAGTTCAGCTTCAGTTAACTTCATTGGGGTTCATTGAAGTCATGGAGCACTAGCACTTCATGGTTGGATTGCTATGACATGTGTTTGATCTCCTTCAATTGAGGTTCAGTCATTTATTGCACTCCGACTTCAGTTAGGGTTTCGTGAGTCAATTAGGGTTTTGGTCAAGTGGTTAACTGAGTGAGATTGAATGGTTGAGAGTTAGTTAAGCTAGACTCACTCATTGAATTCGAATTGTCTCCTTAGGTATTAGAATTCTTCATGGAGTTAATCCATTGCTCAACATTGGAATTGTAACCCATTATTGTTTATTAAATATACAGAGAGGATACCATTTCTAGTTCCGATTATTTCCAATTCATGAGTATTTGTTAATTATTATTTGATGATTTTGATTCCTAGTTCCTAGATCATGTGCAAGAATTAATATGGTATTAGAGCATGCGTCGGGACGAAGATATATCTCTCAAAAACAAGATTTTTGACAGATTTCTCCATGAAATTTGAGTAATAGCTCAAAAATCCAGCACTACACCAGAAGCCAAGGCTTACCACTTAATACCCCAAGTAAAGCACTTGTTGATCAAGCTTGCTTGATTGACTATGTTGGGTGTGATGAAAGCCTAGAATGTGCATGCTGTCCGACCTTACGGTTCCCTTTTTGTTTTGATTTGCAGGTTTTATTAGGTACAACTTCAAATGGACTCATCAATCCCTCTTCTCACCCCATTCACAAGCTATTCGGAATGGAAGTTGAAGATGATTGCATCTCTGAAGAGACGAGGTCTCTATGAGGTATCTATTGGACTTGGAAAAGAGTCTTATGAGAATGAGAATGACTAGCTAAATGACAGTGATAGAGCTATTGGAGCAATATGTCTAGCCCTTGATGATAGCTTGGACTACCTTATTCTTGGTTCTGCTGAATACCCAAAGGAAGTCTAGACAATATTGGACAGAACCTTTGGCAAGCACAATGAGGATCATAATAGTAATTTGGAGATCACAGCCAGCACCACAAGAGTTTTTTACTCAAAATTCTCATCCTCTACTCTCTCTGATGAAGTTGTTGAAGATGAAGATGAAGCAGAATCTTCTACACATTCAATTCGAATTGAAGAAAGTCTCCATGAAGTGACTCCTTCTCCTGATGCTTCGGAAGTTCATGAGATCTCTGATATCTCATCTTCTCATATTTCTGAAATAGAAGAATACATTATAATCTCTGATATTGAATAAAAACACTGCTGCACTTCCATGCAAACATTCACCGGTGATTTTCCTTTGAATTATGTGCAAAATTTACCAGTAATTGCTTCCGAAAGTGAAGAGAAATTTGATTTTTCTCCCTCTAATGTTGCTGCTGGTGTGAAAATATGTAAAAACTTGGATATTTTGGAAGAAATATCAGATTATAAGAGTGACACATTCACTCCCCATGATCTAGTTTTTCCAGCAAATTCCTGCAGGATTGCATGCACCAAAATTCAGAATTTTGAAGAAGAAAATTGTGCATCCACCGTCTCGGTTGACCATAATTTTGGATCTGATATGAACCTTATTGGATCTGATATGACCTTATTTGGATCTGATCTGATATTTCTTGGTTCAAAATTTCAGTTTCATAAACCTTCAGTACTGCTTGTAGCTGTTCTCATCAACGGTGTGAAGAAACAAGTACCGCAAGTCTCCTTCGAAACTGCTGCTGGGGATTTGATTTCATTTCATAGTTTTGGATCTGTTGTGAACTTATTTAGATATGATTTACATTCTGATCTGATATTATTTTTTTTATATTTTAAAATCCAAGAGCTTTCAATCATGCTTGTAGATGCTCTCACCAATTCCGGTGTGAAAAATCAAGTACCACAGTTCTTCTTCAATTTTGCTGATGGGGATTTGGTGTTAGTTTCCTCTTATGAGGTTGCTGATATTTTATTTTGTGATTCATTAGCTATTTCAGAATATATCTCATATTATGGACCTCAAGCATTCGCTCTCCAGAGTCCCAGGGATTCTCTACCTTTGGTCACAAGCTCATCTCCTCACAGAACTAGTAAAGAGGAAGACATTCTGCATCCGCTTGGACACTTGCTCCTAAGATTTGGGGCTGATTTTACCACTCATGGTTTTCTGTTCAAGGCTGCAATAT
Source organism: Pseudotsuga menziesii (assembly GCA_001517045.1). Classification (NCBI taxonomy): domain Eukaryota; kingdom Viridiplantae; phylum Streptophyta; class Pinopsida; order Pinales; family Pinaceae; genus Pseudotsuga; species Pseudotsuga menziesii. Next base: position 127,689 of record LPNX010317826.1, on the reverse strand, counting down.
ATCAGTTTCTTGAGTGTTCCACACATGGTTTGAATCCTCAAGAACCTTTGCTCTCTCTTCAGATGATTTCAGCTACTCTACATGGGTCCAGTTTTCACGGTGCAACTGTTTATATTTTTGATTCAGTTGAGTGCATTGTTTTTCTTCCAAAGTGAAAGATTCCTCCAGACATATTCATTTAGTTTGGATTCAGAGGTTCACATGCACAGTCTTAGGATGCTGCTGCATAGAAGAACCAATTCTTGATTTACTACTTAGTTTGAGGGGGGGTATTTTTCCCATGAGGTTTTCCCCATTTCCTTGGTTATATTATGCAGTTAATTTATTGTACAGGGTGACCTATGGCCTTAGTTTCCAGGGCCCTAGAATTTTATGCATCTATGTTTTCTAACTCTTCCTGAGTATAGCTTAAGGGGGGGTGTTGGAGACATTTACCATCATACACACTCTTTTGGTCAAATTGGCCTAGTTAAACCACTATCCTAAGTTTAATTGACATCAGTGGAGCATTAATTTCCATCATCCATTCACAACCATGCCTTCCTACAATCAAGGAGGCTAACTGGAGCACTCCGGGGGTGATCTGTGTGACATTAATGCACCTAATTGCTAATTGGTGGTTACAATCAGTTCAACCAGTCAGTTACAGTCAGTTAGGGCGCCTCCTCTCTTTAAATATATTATTTAATGATTATTTATTATTATTTAATGATCTGGAGTCAACAGGGCACCTCCACCAACTTTTGATGGTCAGTTCAGCTTCAGTTAACTTCATCGGGGTTCATTGAAGTCATGGAGCACTAGCACTTGATGGTTGGATTTCTATGACATGTGTTTGATCTCCTTCAGTTGAGGTTCAGTCATTTATTGCACTTCAACTTCAGTTAGGGTTTGGTGAGTCAATTAGGGTTTTGGTCAAGTGGTTAACTGAGTGAGATTGAATGGTTGAGAGTTAGTTAAGCTAGACTCACTCACTAAATTCGAATTGTCTCCTTAGGTATTCGAATTATTCATGGAGTTAAGCCATTGCTCAGCATTGGAACCCACTAAACCACTAACCTCACTTATCTAAGTGCAAAAATGGAATGATGAAAACCTTTGGAAGTATTATTCTACAATCAAAATGAATTATTTCAAAATAGGAAAGCTAACTGTGCACAAATGAAACTAAACTCATATTGGAAACTCCATCAACAAGTTCATAACCTTGGAATATTTTTTTTGGGAAGGAGGATAAGCTTGTGGTAAGGATCCTTGTTGAATTAGACCCACGAGAAGGTTTTCCTGTAGGAATTGAATTACAATACAGATTGGGGCCATGTATAAAATATTAAACTAGACGAGGAGGTCGTCTCATTGTGCACGCTTTCATGAAGTAGGGATTTTGTTGAAGGATTGCAAGTATTCCATTCGGTCTCCAAATAGACAGAAGATTTCTACTTCTAGAAGATATGCACCTAAAATCCAAAATGGGTTTGGGAACAATTAATGACTGGTCGACATTCTTGAGTTCCATTTCATGGATTTTACCCTCATTTCGCTGAGACAATTCCATATTGGTGCCATAAAACCTTGAATTGGCACCAAATTTTTGGCTTTGGCGGGAAGGGGTGGATTGGGTTTGAGAGGCCTTTACTTCTAAATGGGGTTAAACATGTGGGTTTGATCGTATTTTTTAACCCACTAAATTGGTGCTAGTTGAAAATTGTTGTGATGTGTATTGAATTTTTTTTGGGGGGGTTGCAAATTTGTTATATAACTGCAATTGTTACCATGGAAAAAAGCACATTGGATGGAATTTGGAGGCTCGTAAGGAGGTGGGAGAGGGAGAAGGATTCTACAGCATTGGATTTAAAATATGATACTTCTCATCCAATTTTTATAGATTCTCAGATTAGTAAATGCACATGATGATATGCAGTATTAATTCCAGCTGGTTTGAGAAGACACAGACTTTATGGAATTTAAAGTGCTGCTAACAAAACTTCTACAGATTTTGTTATTTACCACGACAAAGAAATGGAGTTATAGAGGTATACTCTTTATGTTCCAATTATTTTTTTGTTGGTGGTATTTTTGCAAAATATTTTTTCTTCATAAGATTGCCTAGAATCGTAAATAAGATAATAGAAGCTGCTTGATCTTTGTTTTTGCAAGCTAAAAATATATTAAGAAATTGATTGGTTAATGTTGTTTTGTGTATATGGATGGTTAGAGAAATCCTTATTTGGTATGATCATCATGGGTGATGTTAAATTAATGGCATAAATCTTTCCATGGGTTGTATTTTGTTGGTCTCTTCACCGTTATCTAGGATATTTTATTGTAAAATGTTCTTTCGAAGCATTTGCATTTATTCAGAGCATTTACATTTATGGAAAGACCTAAATATCCAGTTTGTAGAGCTTGAAAATATGCTTTCCCAAGAAATTTGGAACTCTTTAGGGACATGGGAAACATAAAAAGGATCATAATGGTATTCAAGTAAGTTAAAACCCTTCTCACCCCATTTTACTAGACTTTGAACCTTTGGCCCACTAGAAAATAGAAGTCCCCCATTTGAAAAGGTGGGGATGAGAGAGAAAGGAAAACTACCAGGGGGATAGAATATTGACACAGAATATGTCCATAGAAGAAGAGGCTTTTTTTCTCTACTGTATTATTAGGGTTTTGGGATTGAAATATTCACCCATAAATGATTGTAATGGCATAAACTGTAAAGTGATAAGACATAAAGGGTGTTCTTGAATATCTTGTGCCATCCACTGATAGCGTGTTTATTTATGTAAATATTTTCCCAATATTTTGTATAAACTTTCCTTACCAATTTTCTCTAGCAACAGATGGTCAATAAATTTTTGCAAATCAAGTGTCATTGTAATTGATTTTCAAAAGGAATCATATTGGAATGGTATCCTAGAAGTTAGATCTAATAATTTTTAGAGACCTTGATTGGAATTCAATAACCTGTTCAATTCCATAGATTTTACTTTTGCCTTTTTTTTTCCTTTAGTGGGGATCATAGAGAGAGGAAAACTATAAGGGGGATATATTACTGACATTGAATCTTCCTAGAGAAGAAGAGGCTATTTTTCTTTAGTGTATTTGATTTTTGGAAATTAAATATTCATCCATAAATTATTGTAATAGCATAAATTGGTAGATGATAAGAAAAAAACGGTGTTCTTGAGGATCTTGTGTCATCCAATGATAGTTACATGCTAATTTATGGAAATGTATTCTTAGACAATTTAGTTTTTTCCTTTACATATTTTAGAATTCACTCAGGATACCTTAGATCTAGTAGAAAGGTTCAACTTTTACCCAGAGGAAAATATCTTTTATTGTATAAATTTTCATTACTAATTTTCTCTAGTAACAGGTGTGAAGAAGCATTTACAAATCTACTGCAATAGTAATTGATTTTCAAAAGGATTCACTAGGTATCCAAAGAACCAAACATATTGTAATGGTTACTTAATTAGAATTTAGATCTAATAATTGTTAGAGACCTTGATCGGCATTAAGTAGAATGCTTAATTCAAAAAATTCAACTTTGAATTGTTATGTATGAGTTAAGATCCAACTTTGATTAAATATTGAATTGGTAATACATGATATGCTTCATGCTCATGTATCTAAAATATTGTTCCCTAAGAATTAAGACTTGTGTAATATCCCAAATACTGATATTCTCTAATGTTCTATGATAGTGTTGACTCGCACACTCAATCTCATACAAATTTGCAAAATAACAGTGCATGCAAACTCGCCATGCAAAAATTCCCTAAAATATAGTTGAATTAGGGTTAGGGTTTTGCAGTGAGAAATTAACACTTACCATTGATATTCTGGCTGATAATGACTCCAGAGATAGTTGCATGCATAAGGATCTAGATGGGTGGTATAATAATGCTCTTTTCCTCCGTTGTTACTGCCTCGCAGTACCGTAAAAACCCTCCAGAATGAAGGTGATGTTTTTGTAGAAGGAGAGGTCCGTTCAGGCTAAAACTTTCTGAGCTGATCCATCTGCTAATGCCAGAGAGATGGCCTGGCACATGCAGAGGTTTGGCTACCTGTAAGTTCCCTAACGAATTGATTAGCAGTTCTACTGCTCACGCCCCTAACTAATATGTTTGGCTGATAGCTGCTCCAGGTGAGCAAACTGATGGCTGATAATCACTGCATATAGTAGGAGGCTTGCTGAGAAAGAGGAAGCTAAAATGCAGAGGAAAGACTGGGTTTTGTGGTCCCAGTGAATCCTTCTGTGTTTTCCTTGCTACTTTCGGCTGCAAAACGTGGATTTCCTAATAACCCTTCGGAATGTGTTGTATCTTTGAATACTGTAGTAATGTCATGGATAAACCTTGATGATCTATCCCAATGAGAGACTAGGGAAGATATCTCACTGTCGAACCCTTGCTAGCTGAAGACACCGTCTCCAACCCCAATTGTGGCGACTGCATGCTGTGCTGCTGCTTGAAACTCCAAAGTCAACCAAAAATAACAATAGATATTCTCTTTGGTCCAATAAACCTTCTTAAATAGAATAGCATGTACTTTTAGGGTTTGCATGCCACTTTTAGGGTTTACGCTTCACTTTTGCATGCATTCAATTCTAATTTCATGTTGACTTTAACACTAAAATAAGACCTGCATGCTTTATGATATGAACTCTTATGGCCTTCTTACTACACTGATGACTTAATAATACTGAATTGATGTACCTTTCTACTCCTAGTGCTATTAGTCCTTGGTTATTCCCTTTTTATAAAAATGGAACATTACAGTCCTCCCTCGCCAAAGATTGCTTGTCCTCAAGTAATGCCAACGCAAATCCACAATCAATCAACTGAACCTACTAAATTTGGGGATGATCCCAGGGTCCTAAATTATCCTAGGAGATCTATAGCACCCTTTGATCAAAACACTACACTGTATGGTACCATCACTAGAGACCTCCTGAAAGCATCCTTTAGCAATCACTAAATTGTCAGTCACTGTAATCCCAGGGTCCCAAATCAATTTGAGAATTGCATAGGTAAAAATGCATCCATCGCTACCCTGCGTAGTATCGACACAAGGAGAATCATGTAGACTCCCAAGTAATGCCATCAATAAACACTATATCCATCCCTCATAAGGTCTTCCACCTGGATCCTAATGCAAATTTGTGCATATTTCATCCCAAATATCTGAAGGCTCTTGTGAGACTATACCCTTGGCTAGGAATTCCTTCCCAAGAATCACCTACTTAATAGGACAAATCTTAATCTCTCTCCAATCCAACCCCCAAAAAGTACCTTGTCCATAAGCACCATCACAAGGAATAATCCTACCAAGCTTACATTCTGCGCTTCTGATTTCAATTGGAATACTCATATACTACTGGTCAATTTGTCGATCCTGGCCAACCTGTAAAAACCATCCTCCATTATGCAAATGTGGACTCAAGCTACTACAAGCCCGATCTATGTACTCCTTAAGAGGACTGGTTTGAAATGCAATAGTATGTTTCTCCTGCTTCCCCATCAAGGAATCTAATTTTTGTTCAATACTAGAAATCCTGACCGCTGAATCAGTACATACAACTCAAAGAATTGTAAACTCAACATCTCATTGTAATATGGTGTCTCCGAGTATCTTGGTCCTCTCTTTCATCGCTAGAATGATTTATTTAACACGTTCAATCTTCTTTCTGTGACTATCATCTGGAAGATCTATCTCATGCATGTATAAACTCTCCCTAACCTCCAAGTGTGACTGCTCACTATATCGATTGTTGTGCTCTCTGCCTTGCACCTCATGTATTTCACCTGTCATAACTATCTGGACTCCTATTGTAGGTGATGAAGAGTGTACAAACTCCAACTCATCACACGGCTTGTCCATAATCTGACTAGCGAATGTGCTTGTGTCGCTAGAATCACAAGATGGCTCTAATGTGATCTCCTCATGCAAATCCTCATCATGTACTATTAACTCCAAATGAAGCTCACCAACAACCTGTACTTCACGCTCATCTTCCTTCCCTCCGCCAACTATGCCTTTAAGTAGATCCTCATCCAAATCCTTGGGCTGGCTCCCGAACTTGATGGTGTAATAATCTTGAAAGGACAATGCTGCACATACCTCATCACCCAAGGCTAGACACTCCTGATATCGAGGAAAGTGTTGAAGTACTGCTAATCTTTGCCAATTTCCAGTCAAGATCCTTCTCATTATCTTCATGTTCTCACGAGTTGAAAAAGAAAAACCTTTGTTCTGACATGCACTTCACCAACATCACTGACATACATTTTCATGTACACGCATGCATCAACATGCACTTTTATTCAATTGCTATGTGCCCACAGCTGGCAAGGATCATGCTCGGATACCACTGTAAATTAATAAAGCCTCGAAGATCATATTTTGGCACAAAAACAACAAGCGCCCTTTCAATTATTTATAATACCAAGGCATATTGTGCTTCAACATGTTTCTGTAGGTACATCAAAAGATGCAACTCACTGCACTATTTTTGTGCTCTCTTGCTTTCCCTATGGAATTTATTTAGATGGTCTGCTACCTCTTTCAAATCATCAGTGCTAGCTATACTATGTCCAAATTTCTCATAAGATAAATTGCTCTTGTTTTTCGAGCCATGGCAAGAAGTGGTGTCTGAACGTGATACAACAAGCATTCGATGCACAATAATGTCTGCATATCGTCGAATTGGAGATGTGAAATGTGTGTATAACGCCAAGGCAACACCATAATGATAAAAGGAAGAAGATTCTGGTACTTCTCTAGTTGATATATATATTCAGCCTCTGACATTGCTCGGGTAGCCAATGCTTTAAATGCACCCTCAATTGTTGGATCATTACTGTTATGCATGCGATGAAGAGAAGAAGCAAGGGCCTTATTGTTTGAAATGTCCAAGATAAATCTACGAGCCTCACATAACTCTAAAAGAAAATAGAAGTTGTCAATATTTGGTGGCCTATGTAATCATAGCAAGGTAGAATACAGGAAAGACTCATAAATGTGTTGCACAGCACATGAATTCACAAAAATCATCTTTTCAGCTACAATCCAGTTCATAGGAATATCAAGCTTTGTCTTAACATGCACTGGTTCTCTACCTTCATCAATATCAAAAGATAACTCTATACTTGATAGCTCCAAATCACCTTATGATTCTCGAAAAAATATCTGAATCTAGGCTAAAGTTGCCAGATTGTGCAACTCAAATTGTAATTGAGATAAGTGCTCTGGACCACCATCAATTTCCCATCCATCACACAAAGGCTGTCCATCAAGTATTTCTTGTGCTTGGGCATAACACATATGATGGTGAGATCGAATGATCGTTATTCTAGACCAAACATCCAGAACTTCAAAATCATTATCTCAATCAACTGTCCAAATAACACCGACAGCTAGCCTATCTTTTCCTTCACGAAGAGAGCATACGTTTTCACTCAAGATAGGAGGGAGCATGTGGTAAGTGCTTCCTACTAAGTACACATTTGTACCATGATTGCAAGCTTCAAGGTCTAGAAGAGAGTCTTGCTTAACAAAGTATGACACATCAGCAATGTGAACTCCCATCTCAAGAACATTGTCAATCAATTCGCAAACTGAAAGAATGTCATCTACATCCTTGCTTCTAGGAGGATCAATACTGCATGCTTTGTGTGGAAACCGTAGATCTCAACGTTTGGAATATTCTTCTTCTTGTATTACCCATGGATGTTCCTCTGTATATTCTGGAAGTTCTTGCAATGAAGTAGAACTGAAAGGTGATATATTTATATCATTCTCCACTAAGAGAGCCATATTTTCTACATTAATATCACCAATTGGGCCTAAAAAATGTGCTGCATGGCCTCTCGAAAGTTTTGATATCCTATCCCATCAATCTATTCTTATAAAAAATATTTTCCCCAAAAGTCGAGATCTTTGTCTTGATTCCACACGCACCAATGGGATTCTTTGGTACATTGGAACACACAATAATTTCTCTTGCCTTCTGGAGCTAGACAGAAAAACTGCACTTTCTTCAGTTTCATCTAAACAAGCCACATAATCTGTTTGGGACCTTTGTATAATTCCAACAACTTCACCCTTTATTACACCATGCTTTACAGGGACTGGATGGTTTTCATGTTCTTCTTCATCATCTTCAATAAGATTAAGACCTTCATGAAGACCATAATGAGAAGAGCCATTCAGTACAACATTTAGTGTCTCACCAACTATAGACCCATCATCCAGCTCCACAGACTTCTGTTTTTCATGATTTGCAGATAAAAAAACATGCACAGCAACAAGATCTCCATGCAATGCTTTATTTTTTAGCTTCCAAGTAGGAACTAATATTTCTAGTAGAGATGCCTTGCCCTTATCACTGGGGCGAACAAAACCTTCATCTGGTGTATACTTACTGGCATGGAAAATACCAATTCGAAGATTTCCATTTGCAGTTCCCTCTTCGATTGCATTGGCTGAGAGATGTTATTTATAAATAAATTCTTTGTGAGAGGTTGGTCTAGATTGTTCATCAATAACTGTATCTTCACTATATATTTTCGTGTCAATTTGTGACTATATCAAGGAGCTGCACAACTTAGTAACAGATGCATCATGGCTCCAAAACTGACTGAAATATTCACGGAACATTACAACTTGCTTCATTAAGGCTGGAACTCATTGCAAATAGTATTCATTTGCAACGTCCACAATTTTCATTTGGGAATATATTTTTTGGGAATATTCCCTATCTTATAGGTTCATGATTTTCCCTATATTTTTGCAGTCTCCTATAAACCATCTTTGGGAATGATTATTGAAATTTTTTTTTTAGTTCTAATGTGTACTATTTTTAGTTGCTAATCAATTTCTGCACTTGCAATTTCTAGACTACAACCCATATGATTTTAAACTACACATTGAGTGCAACCTTGAAATCCTCTCTGGACATAGGTAAGCAAACTTCCCGCTAATGTTCTATCAAACCCCTAACTCTGTGTCATTGGAATATGGTAAAGTTAGTGCAAAGTTTGTCATTTATTAGTCTCTTAATAGTTTGATCTCCTTGTGATCTCTCCTAGTTGAATTCCCTATTCAAATATGTTTCTTAATCAATGAACAGGGTCATAGATATCATAGAATGAGCCATCTAGATGTCCATGAACCATTGCCCAGGGACTAGGAGACCTAGTGCTCTCCTAGCTAGGTGGAAACACTTTTGGAGTAACCCCAAAACCTCACACTCAAATTTTGTTTCTTATATAACAGGTAACCTAAGTTTGATAGATCACCTTCCCCATGATAATGTGCTGGTAGTGTTTTTCCACTTTACCTACCATGAAAAAAATAAAATTTCCGTTCTTGCTTCTTGTTCACAATGGAACCTACTTATGCAACTCACATGAAACATGCATAAATAAAGGGGTGATGACTATTTGTCCACTAAGTTTTTTCCTGATCTCAATGGTGTTCTAGCTGACAACAAACTTAATCAACCTCTGCCGGGGGAATGACATTCTCTCTGTATTTTTAGAAGTTTTTGCTGCAATGATGACTCCCTTTGATTGATGTGACAATTGAAATGATTTATTTATTGCAGATGTTTCTTTGCTAGTGAAATAGCACTCATTCCCACTTTTGCAGGATTTATCTTTGCAAGGTAGTAACTAGTGAGTTTTGAGCAAAGTTTCAAATTGGAATGCCATCTTGGTGAGCTGAGTCAAGTCATAAGTGATCGCTATGTCTGACTGGGTCTTGTTTAACTATCTTGAAAATATAACTCTTGCACCCACAAACCCTAATTTGGGACTCCTAAACCCTCATCAATTCCATACCCATCATAATGTAGCTTTTCAATATATTCCTATGCTTCACTTTACATAGAATATGTGTCTTTTCATTTTTAATAATTAGTTCGCTCAATGTTGAGGGTCCAGTTGCATTTCAAGGTTAATTTTTTTGATTGCTCTCTAGATTTTTTAGACTTTTCTAATTGCTAAACTGTTACTTTTTGTTCTTAGCTTGTAACGGAAGCATTTACTATTTTTCTGTGGTATTATTCGGAGTGATATTTTTATTTGCTTATTATTATTTGATTTTCAAATATATTCCACCAAAACATTTATTTTCAGACATCAATGTAGAAAAAATGATTCTAATGTATAAGATAAGTGAAAATGTGTACAAAACTTATTCTAAGGACGTCATAGTTATGCACATTATTGCTCAGACTTTCCTGGTTGAGTACAAAATAGGCCCAAAACTGTTGTTACTGCTGCTCAGAATCATGAGTGATGATGTTTCACTGCTATCTATGACCTCCAAAACTGCCCAGATTGGAAGATTATTGCTGTGACTGCTGGAATTGGCATAAATCATCACTTTGATGCTCAGAACGGTCCCAGTTTTTCTCTTTACCATTGCTTTGAGGCTAAAAGAAGCCTGAAATTGAAGATCAACCATCTTAATGTTGTTTTAAGGTTGCTACAGGTCTAATGAGGGCTGTTGTAGGTGACTGTTTTATGATTTCCTTGTAGCATAAAGTGCCCAGAAATCCTCAGGGCTGCTACATTGCCCAAACTTCAAAACACCTTTTGTTCATCACCTTTCCAAAGTGAAAATGTGTACAAAATGATTCTAAGGATGTCATAGTTATGCACATTATTGCTCAAACTTTCCTGGTTGAGTACAAAATAGGCCCAGAACTGCTGTTACTGCTGCTCAGAATCATGAGTGATAATGTTTCACTGCTATCTATGACCTCCAAAACTGCCTAGATTGGAAGATTATTGTTGTTTGACTGCTGGAATTGGCATAAATCATCACTTTGATGCTCAGAACAGTCCTAGGTTTTCTCTTTACCATTGTTCTGAGGCTAAAAGAAGCCCAAAATTGAAGATCAACCATCTTACTACTGTTTTAAGGCTGCTACAGGTCTGATGAGGGCTGTTGTAGTTGACTGTTTTAGGACTGGCTTGTAGCATAAAGTGCCCAGAAATCTTCAGGGCTTCTACATTGCTCAGAATTCAAAACACCTTCTGTTCATCACCTTTCAAAAGTGAAAATGTGTACAAAATTATTCTAAGGACGTCATAGTTATGCACATTATTGCTCAGACTTGCCTGGTTGAGTACAAAATAGGCCCAGAACTACTATTACTGTTGCTCAGAATCATGAGTGATGATGTTTCACTACTATCTATGACCTCCAAAACCACCCAGATTGGAAGATTATTATTGTTTGACTGCTGGAATTGGCATAAATCATCACTTTGATGCTCAGAACAATCACAGGTTTTCTCTTTACCATTGTTTTGAGGCTAAAAGAAGCCCGGAATTGAAGATAAACCATCTTACTATTGTTTTAAGGCTGCTATAGGTTTGATGAGGGCTGTTGTAGGTGACTGTTTTATGACTCCCTTGTAGCATAAAGTGCCCAGAAATCCTCAAGGCTGCTACATTTCCCAGACTTCAAAACACCTTCTGTTCATCACCTTTCCCTAGATGGTATACGACTTTTGACTGTTGTTGTGCTATATTTATCATCTACTAGGGATACAACATGCCCAGAATGGATCCTCCTAAATGGAATGACTTATTATCCCACCAATAGTAGCTAGGACATCATCAAACTATAATAAAAAATGATGTCACCCTTCTTACCATCCAAATGCATAGGACAACCAAATGGGGGGTAACAGGGTCTACAACTAACTTCGATCAAGTATGCTTTTCAACCCGATCATCCTCAAGTCATGTGTTCAACCTCAATGTTGTATATCACATGGTCGCATGCTCTTAGGGCTAAGTGCTCTCCTCCAAGTTCCTAGCAGTCCTCCAAGGTAGGTATTTCTCCTAATTGAACAACTAACTCTTCATTGTGTGCATCCAATGGGTTAATAATCATGCTAATTAGGGTAACAACCTTCTACATAAGGGTTCTATGGTATCACTCTACCTTGGGTCAAGCATCCACCCAAAATGAGCCATCTACATGTCCATCAACCATCGCCAAGGGACTAGGAGACCTAGTGCTCTCCTACCTAGGTGGAAACACTTTTGGAGTAACCCCAAAATCTCACACTCAAATGTTGTTTCTTATCTAACAGGTAACCTAAGTTTGATAGATCACCTTCCCCATGATAATGTGCTAGTAGTGTTTTTCCACTTTACCTACCAAGAAAAAAATAAAATTTATGTTCTTGCTTCTTATTCACAATGGAACCTACTGATGCAACTCACATGGAACATGCATAAATAAAGGGGTGATGATTATTTGTCCACTAAGTTTTTTCCTAAGCTCAATTGTGTTCTAGCTCACAACAAAATTAATCAACCTCTTCCAGGGAAATGACATTCTCTCTGTAGTTTTAGAATTTTTTGGTACAATGATGACTCCCTCTGATTGATGTGACAATTGAAATGATTTATTTATTGCAGATGTTTCTCTGCTAGTGCAATAGCACTAATTCCCACTTTTGCAGGGTTTATCTTTGCAAGGTAGTAACTAGTGAGTTTTGAGCAATTTTTCTATTCTGCAGTTGATGAATTTGGTAAGCTGATGACTTACTAGATCAAGATTTGTATGGATTGAATTGATATTTATGAACTGACTCATGCAAAATTCGTACCATCATTTCATTCTTTATTTTCACATACATTTGAAGTATGAATATTGGTTTACATAATGTTCTGTTACTGCAAGAGTATTGATATAAGTTTTGCTCAATATTCTTGTCCAATTTTGTTTATTGAGACTAGGATGTTGTAAAGCTGGTGGGTCATATATGTCTTATTTATTTTCCAGCTAAGATTGAGAGATATCTTCTATTATTTCAAAATATGAAAATAATAAGAATAAAAAAATATAGTTCTTTCAACAATTTTTGCATTTAAATTGGAATAGTTTTTCCAATTTATGAAAGTCGGATTAAATAATATGGTCTCATAAGGTCAAGAACCGGGGATGCAATTTATTGTTAGCATTCTGGTGTAATTTTTTGGATGTCATTATATATAGGATGTGTGAAAGATCGAGTTCATTTTTTTTCCATTTCCACACTAACATTAGCTTGATTGTCTTTCAATGCTCATTCCTTTTTGGCTTCAGACAGTCATAGAGTCGGTCCACAAAGATTCTTTTCCACACTAGGAAATCACATGATTTTCCTCATTCTAGTTCTGGAAGAGAATATTGTTTCTAATATCTATTGATAGTTCTACCCTAATCCAAGAAGATGCGCCAGCCTCTACCAACAACGAATCTCTGTTGCTGGTAGATAAGGTTATGTAGGCAGGTTTTTGATGTATCTTAGAGCTGATACAAAGATCCATGACTTTTTGGAAGGGGCGTGTCTCAGCTAAAGCCAATGGAAATTGGTTTTTCAACTGTGTTCAGTGGGGTTCACCCAAGACTCACCATCCTATGCATGCATGTGATGAAATCCTTAAGTAGTAAGTTAGTAACCTGATCCTAGACTTGGCACTCGAGCATTTCCTTCAAACATGGCTATGTCACCTTCTAATACCCCATGCAGATCCCTTGTTAAATCACTGATAGAAAATTGTAAAACTCAGCCTGAACCCTAGAGAGACTTTAATTTTTTTTCATGAACAACAATAAGGAATATGGACAAAAAAGGAGGATTCTTGGGCTTCGATGAATTATATTTTACTTTTTATGCAAACTTCCTAATGAGGACACATTCAATAAATTGTGTATTTTGAACTGGGAAGCTTAGGGGATCTCATTGAATTCAATTCTTAAGAGACATTTATTGAAAATGTTGTGAAAGTTTTTATTGCTTTGTCAATCAGAATCCATTCACATTTTTTTATTTTGGAAGCCTTGTTGTGGATCCATACACACTATGCTCTGTATCACTATTCAAGGTTGAAGCCTTTCTATCAGTATTTACTAATTATTAGTGGCCTGTGCAAAGTTTGGTGCATGTATTTTGTGATTTGTATGTGTGTATATTCTTACAAGGATCAGATTTATTTGTAGGAGCTACATGATCACAAAAAGAGACAAGTTTGCATAGAAACTGGTGAAGATAATAGCAACTATCTGCTGGATTATTTAAGGTCCTTGGAACCAGATATGGTAAGATTCTGGCTGGGGAAGTAGTACCAAGTATGTGCATTGGATTTTGTGTCTTTTTAATGAGGACTCATTCTAATTTCATATTGATGCATTGGAATTTTTTTGTGATGATCTTCATCCCATTAGGTGACTCAATTATCACATCCTTCATCAGTAGAGGTTGAAGTAGTCAGTCAGCAACTTGTGCAGAATGTATTGAAGATATTTTTCCCAGATGATATATATTTGAACATAAAATTTGGAGAGACGGATAACATCACAAAGGATGGAAATTTGGGTGAGATGGAGAGTAGTTGGTCCCCTTTCCAAGGAGCAGTGCCTGCCTCTCGTGACTACCTTGCAAGATTGATTTTCTGGTGTGTATTCTCTACTGACATATGTAGATACACCAAATTCAATTGCTAGTCTCCTATTTGTTTGATGTTTCTTTAGTACTCTACATCATGTTATCAAAAATCAGATAAATTATCTTTCTTATAGCAAAATGTTTTTATTTATTTATACGATTCTCAAATGTCTAAAGACTAACATTTGAATTATGAAAATGCAACTCCCTTTCCTGTGGGCACATGTTTGGCATT
>LPNX010317826.1:93652-112931 GCA_001517045.1 Pseudotsuga menziesii | reverse complement strand
TATTGGAAAGGTAAGAATATGCAAGCTCACAAATTGTTGTTTTCCATGGTGTCATGTTAAATGAACTGGTAAGACTATAAAGTTCATGAAAAAGATTAAACATATATTTATCGTTTTTGTTGAAACAAATCTTCGAGATTATAATTTTGTATTTATGTAAATAATGTGTAGTGTCCACAATGCAATAGCAAGGCTAAGCTGGGTGACATCAGAATTCTTTATGTGCCAGTTATAGCTCTAACTGGTCAACAACAGTGACAGATCAGTTGTCTTTGTTGCAATACCCACAATTTGTGTCATCCTTAGAGCTTCATTCTTCATATTTGAATGAGTACGTGATGGATTTACCATCGATGAAGATTTATAAAACAATTGCAAACTGATATTATTAGTCCTTAATCAAGCACCCACTAGATCAGTTTGACCAACTGCCATGATTGGATAGGACTAATCCATGATTTCAAAATTCAGCCAAAGATAATTTTTTGAAGGTATTAAAAGGCCACTTTTTCTCCATTTTCTCCACTTAGAAGTGAAATTTTGTTCAGAAAGTTGTTAGTAGCATAGTGTTAGAAATTTAAAATGGCTAAAGCAGAACTGTACAATTAGGTAATAAAAAAAGTAGATAGTATTCTAGGAGTGAGCACAAAATCTTCAATTCTCACAAGGCTTTTAAAACAGAGATTAAATTTTCAAAGTAAACTAGAGAGCTCCTACTAGTATATATCTAATAGAAGTACCTAATACAAAAAGGATTTTACATATCATGCTTTAGTGAAAATATCCTGGCTATAGGCTCTTCTAAGTTCTGCGTGGACAGCCTGTATCCTTGGGTTCTCAAGCTCGATATCTTCAAACTATTGTGAAACAGTTTCATCTTCTTTGGTATAAATATGTTGTAGTGGAACCCCAAGTCTAACTATGATTTGATGATGTAGTCTAAGTGCATTTGATGAAATTTTTCAGTCCTAGATTTAAGGTTCAAGCACTCAGACTCCAAGGCTTGTATTTTCCTCCTTTGTTGCATGACTATATCTTGGATTTCCAAGTTCTATGAGATGATGACATGCTCCTTGCTTTGTATAGTATTTTTCAGAGAAAGCATGGTAAAAAAATTTTCATTGATGTAGTCTTGTCGCTGAAGGATTTTCTTGATATCAAGGATGTCCTGCTGAGTTTCCATGAAAACATAGGCAACCCATGGCTTGGAATTCCCAAGAAGACTCAATTCGAAATAGGGGAGAACCCAGTCTCCATTCAGTCTGGTGAGATATGCAGTAGCGGAGTCACCATATTTCTGCCAAAAAATGTCCTTTAATCCACTGTTGTCTAGGGTTCTGAGCACAGGACCACAATTGCTTGAGGTGGGTCAATTAAAGGCCAGAATTACCATTGAAATACCACCATCCAACTGTAATAACTAGAGTATGACTATATGTAACGTAATGTATAACAAAAATGCGCACCTTGGGTGTACAACCTTGGTATCATAAAATTGCCTCTTGGTGATGACAAACTCACTCCAAAGACAGTTCAAAGGCTCAAATGCAGGACACAACCACAAAGGAATGATACCAAGGGTAGAATTTACACCAAACAAAGAATGTCTAGTACTAAGCCCCGAACCAAGGAGATAACACCACCATAGCATAGAACACTAATACACACAAAATGTACCACCTTGAACATAGAGATATGCCTCCTGATGATGACAGGTTCAAACCAACTTTTAAAATGACAGTCCCAGGACTCAAATGGAATACACAACAACATAATACACCGAGAATTTTGAGGACTGTTCCCCAACAGACCTTTAGTTTATAACGTCTCTTGAATTCTCAAAAATCTGCCATTCCCATTTGAAATTCAATTGAATACTTCACCGATGAGCACCTGCCTCTGCAAAACCAGTGTTGCTATCATTGAAAGTGTTGTCTTGCTCTAATCGATGTCAGAACACGATTCTCATTTTCCCACCTTTGATAACAAATATGGGAAGAGAGCATTCAAAATTGAATATTAGAGTTGGGAATGGCATGTGTGGTGCCATCCCACACTCATCTGGAGTATAAATGCACTATTAACTTGAGGCCCTAATCTTACAGAGGAAATACTTCTTGATGTTGGACTAGTTTGGAAATAGAAGTTTGACTTATGAACAAGTCGCTTTCAAGGGTAGATCCTATTGTAAGATTGGTCACCTAGCCACTTCTTTTCATAAGCGAGTTTTTGAGGCTGCCCTACAAATAAAATGATCAAGAATAAGAAGAAATGTAAGCCTGCCTAGTGGAAACACCGAGTATTACATCATCATATAATTGGCTTAAATCCCTTAGATAAAGAGAATGGAACAATGTAGGCAATTCAAATGGGGAATATGAACCTCATCATGATTTTCTCTATCCTTTGCTTCATCATAAATGTGCATTTCATGGTCAAGTAAATTCCTTCATTTTGAAAGTCATAAATCTTGATAAGAATGTGCCTTTATGCAACTGTGCATTATAAGAACAGAACAATGTAGAATACCATTCTCTCCAACCTTTTCGATAGGTTTAGTCAATCTCAAAAGCTTACTAGAATCTAAATTTTAGTGTAGTCTTATTTTAGGTGACCATACATTCTAAGGAAAGTTCAGTTCTTATCAATGGTTATTTCTCTCTGTGAATTGTTGTCCAATCATCATGGAAGTTGTTTTAGATCCTGTACATCTCAACACAGAGCTGATATATATTTTGTTATACCTAATAGTTTGCAAGTTTTT
Source organism: Pseudotsuga menziesii (assembly GCA_001517045.1). NCBI lineage: Eukaryota > Viridiplantae > Streptophyta > Pinopsida > Pinales > Pinaceae > Pseudotsuga > Pseudotsuga menziesii. The sequence continues at coordinate 110,167 of LPNX010317826.1, read as the reverse complement.
CAAGTTTAATTCATGCTTAACCAGTTGTCCTGCCTTTCAAATAACTGGTATCATCACGTAGAAGCCAAATATACAACCCTTTAAAGGTTTCTCTAAAGACGCAATGTTGTAGGAGCAAGATATTTCTCTTTATATTTGCAACATGACTCTTTAATTATTGAATCCACTATTAGGTGCCCTTATAGCCAAGGAATGATGATTCACAAAGCATAACTCCTCCATACAAAATGGTACCTTTGAAATAGTAAATGATTCAATGCTAAATACTTGCAATACTTGCAATTCCCCAAGTCAAAATACTTGCTATTCTTTGAATTCTAGGTCTAGAGATCATTTTTGCAAGACATTATGGTGCATAGGGAGTCAAGTCTCTAATTTTGCAAATGATAATCGTAGAGTCTCCATTAGCAATAAGTTTATGAATCTGCCTGGCTCTTAGAATGTTTATCACTTGATTTAAAGCTAAAATAGGCTTCACAATAAAATAGGCTTCATAATAAGAGAAGAAACCTTTTGCGGTTTGATCACAACCATAGACCTGCTTATTATGGAACCTTCTCAAAGAAAAGGTGAATATACTTTGCATAATTTTAAGATTATTAATTATCAAAGCAACAGGTTGTGTTTTAATTTTGATAGCCCATGATGAGGAACATATGAAACACCTTGAAGCTCATGGATTCTTAATATTGCAGTAGACAAGAGGGAAAGTTTTGTTTCTGACTCTTTGTTTTTGATGCAGTGATGGCATTGGGCTTCGAAATCCTTTCAGGAAGGACTCTTCTTTGGACTATGAGAATGATAGTGATGAAGAATGGGAAGAGGTACTCATCACTAAATCTCTTTGGTAAGAGTATTTGTAGTATTTTTATTAGCTTTAGTTACAGGGAAAATTGTACATAGCTCTCAGGAATTAGTTTATCATAAATACTAGTTACTAGTAAGTTGTAATAGTAATAATTATGTAGTTTGTAGATTGATATCTATCATAAATTTGTTTGAATATCATCATTTCCAAGCAATAACAACTTCTTAAAGGGTGCTAGCTCAATGGTAGAGCCCCTGTCTAATTATAGGCAAGAGGTTGGTGGTTCGATTCCTCCGTGCCCTATCATAAATTTGTGACTACAAAAACGACTAAATTCACATATATACGACTATTAATAGCTAATTTCCCATATCTTAGTCGTATTTAGCTTAGTCATTAATATGTTAACATCTAGTAGTTTATTTAATCGTATATTAATGGTCATTAATGGTTGCAATCAGTGACTAAATCAACGACTAAATCAATGACTCACTCAGTGACTAAATCAATGACTTAATCCATGACTAAATCAATGAGTAAATCATTAACTATCAATGACTAAAACAATGACTAAATCATTGACTATCAATGACTAAATCAATGACTAAATTAGTGACTACTAAGTCAAGCTATTAATGACTAGTGAAATACTACTAGCTATAAGATAGTGGAAATTTGCTACTATTAGTCACCGACTAAAAAATAGTCGTTTATAGCCTGATTTTAGTCATTTTTTTAGGCATTAATTTCTCATTTTCTACTAGTGTAGCTTTTAATAACTAGTTTTGCTAAAACTGATGTAAAACAAGTTCTCTAAACTCAAAATGAGCCCCGTTAGTTCCTATGGGTCACTAACAGAACCATATTCCCATATCCATATCTATAACCATTTTTATTTTGGTTCGTACTACCTTTTGAGATCCTCCTCTGTGCAGGATTTCCCTTGGCCACTACTGCCAAAAGACCCCAAATACATCCCAATATTCTCAGAACTATCCATAACTTCATAAAACTTTCTATAACCTTTAATGATGTTATATTAATGCTGGAAAACCCCCCTTTAATTTTCCATAAGCCCCTGGTTGAAACAGACCAAACTACCCTCCTTAGTTTCACGGTTTGGCTACCCAGAAGCGTGGTAGTAGGTTTCTGTGGAGCGGATTCTAAATCCTAAATGGAACAAGATATAAATTTGATAGGGGAGAGGGAATTCCATGTTTTAATTTATTTTGGTTGCTTCCCACTGTTCACTTTTTTTTCCTGCAACAATTCCCAAAAGAATTCCTTAATTTGCACAGTTCGAGAAGGTTTTTTGTGAACTAATTTAATTTCAGAAATTTTAATTAAAAAAATTTCATCAAGATAATAATCTGATATGTACATCAGATCAGGGATATTACAGTGGTATCAAAGCACTGAAGATATCAGATCACTTTCCATGGCTCAGCCTGTGGAAAGTAACTCTCAGTGGAAAAGTAGCTTAGCAATATCTTCAAGTTGCAGTTGTGGAATTAGTTCTAGTCATGGAAGATTTATACATTGAGTTGTATGAGGAAGAATATCCTTCAAAGATGGATGGACTATAATATTTAAGAATTTTGATGCAAATAACGTTGAAAGGGCTGAAACATGTATCTCAAAGGATCATTGAGTCAGATCAAGAGACTAGAGAATTCATTGCCTAGCAATTGGCAAGCAAACATGGATAAGGGAGTAGTAGTGTCTCTCATAATGAAGGAAATATATATGGAGATTCTATGTTTTCAAAAACATTAAAATATGTGGGTTTTTTGAAGACCAATAATCCATCAAGAAATGAACTAAGTTGTTCTATTTCTCAAAGTAAAGGGGAAGGAAATAGGACCAAAAGTGAAGATTCACTAGAGCCATTTGTACATGGTTTATTTGAGATATTATTTGGGTTTTCACAAAAGATATATCAGCCTATTTTCAGCAGCCACGAGGATGATGAGACACCAAATCCTTCATCCAAAGGAGATGGAGAAGATCTATGCACAACTAAAGATCCAATAGCCTAACATCTAGTTGTTGGTAACGTGGAAGGTGAAATGACTCCAAATTTCTTTGTGGTTGATTTCAAGATAAGTGCAGAAGAGATGAGGAAACATATTTCAGATCTAATCCAAAAGATAAACATAATTCATATTTATAGTCATCCCTTGAGCCTCACAAGGATGAATAAATTGAGCACACCTGAGTAGGGTGTGAAGCAGAGAAATGGGTGGGTGAACAAGAGATCATAATTACACCACATAAGGAGGAGAACATGACACATGGCCAGTTAGTAAATTTATATTTTTATGTGTCATTATGTAAATCTGATACAGAAGCCACTTCCAGTGAAAAATTTAGAATGGTTGAGCCCCCTAGTGATGAGGTTCAGAATTTTGGCGTAAAAACTGAATGCAGTATGAAGGATGAAACTTTGAGAGAATATCTTTCTGGTAAACCAAGGATGAATGAACACTTAATTTGCATCCCATATTATGTTGTTGAGGACTTAAAATATGAATATATTGAAGAAACAACATATGGATCAGATTTCAAAACCTTTAGTGCACTGCATGGAATTGATCTAGTGATGGAAAATTAAGAGGAGGAACATCTACAAGAACCTCATCTTCTTGTAGGGTCATTGAAGATGGATGAATAGAAGATCCAAGATGCCCAGAAAATTATCCATGACACTCATGCTTCAGTGTCAAAGATGTGTTGGGAAGCTTCTTTAATGGAAGACCAATCTTCCTTTGAATCCATGGAGAATATCCAGAAAGCAATGTTCACAATCAAAGGTAATTTCTCATAATTGCTTTCAGATAGAAATTACATGTTTGAGCTTGTTGACTTATTGCGGGAATCATCACTGCATGATGAACAAATTATTTGCATATATGAAGAAGATAAATACAAGCTCAAATGTTATTTCATGGCCACCCAATATTCTTTGAGATACACTCAAAGTGCCATGTTAGAATCACAAATGAAGATAGAACAATTCCAACAAGAGTGGCAAGAATTGACTGAATCCTCAATCTTTCATGAGAGTCATCCCTTTTGGGTAAATGGCATAAAATAGTCCATGGAGGAACCTAATGAGTGGGTGGACCATGAGGAGAATTATATTCGGTATGTGCTTGAAGAGTGTGCATAAAAGTTTAATGAGAGACAAGATCTTGATTTATTTCCAAGGAAAGTTGTGTTGTTGTTTGAAGGCATTCACTCTCCCATGGAAGAGTGGGATGAGAGCACCCAATTTGGGCCAGCCAATAATGAAAAAATTGCAGCCATAAGTCTAATTATTGAAGGTTGCAGACATGCAATGAAGGTTCATAGTTATTTCCCACATGTCCTAGATTCAACAACACCAATGGGGAATGAGCAATGGGTGAAGAAATTTTTCTGGTTTGTGTCACATGCACGACAGGGGGATCATGATTTGTCACCATGGTAGATAGATCCTACTGTAGAAGAGATGGATGATTATAGATCATATAAATTAGCAAGCTATATATTTGATTCATCCACTGGATGGTTGGATAGAAGAATCACTGAAGAGGAAAATATGGAAGGTAAATGTTTTATGTCTTGTTGCAAGAAAATTGTTTTTAATATTGATTATTTTTCTATGATTTACAAGAGACAGAAAAGGCATGTGTGTGCAGACACTTTTGACAAGAAGGCTTCAGATCTACACTTACTTTCAATGTGTGGATCAATTGATGGAGTTTTGCACCCTTGGATCAATGGCAGAGAGTTGAGCCATTGTATGAAGAGGGGAGCACCTGTTGAGTTCCATATATACCATGATACCTCGTTATTTCAGGGAAACATGAAAATGACTGATTTTGATACAACTTACTCTCTTTTGGAGCAGCATTTTAGGACATGGGATCCTCACCCTTGTCACTTGAGTTCCATGTATACCACACTTGTTCCTTGTGTGCATTGGTCACATCAGAACATTTCAATTGGAATGGAACGACTAGTGGAAATATGGCCTCACTTTTTGGAGGAATATTTGGGGATGCATAGTATTTCTTTGAGTCATCCCTACATTGGAGAGTTGCATATCTTGATTGAGGGGCCCTCAAAGCTTCAGGTTTGCATTGGAAAGGATGATTTTCCAATATGGTGGTATGATGTTTTCATATTTCCCAACATTTCAAATGATGCTGATTTTTTCTTGTTACTAATGTTTGGGGAGATGCAGCATGAACAGTGGGATCCAGTTATTGTTTTACTTAACAGATTTTGTTGGATGGTATTCCTATACATGGGGGTTCCATACAAGCAATGGGATCCTGGCATTGATTTTCCTTGGAGAAGTTGTTTGAATATTGACATGATGGAGCAAGCCAACCCTCTTTTGCACCAATTCATCTATGTTGCACTTGGTTTTAGTTTCTCACATAGGGAACACCTCATTGATGGAATTATAGTTTACATACTAGTGGTATATTTGCATTTTTTTATGTTCTTATGCAATCTTGGTACACTTTCCAGTTACTTCACTTGGATAGAAGTAGCCATGTTCAATTACATATGTAGTGAATATTTTCTTGGGGAGAGGATTATGATCAGAGTAGTGCAGCGAAAGCATGATGGACCTCTTGTGATACTTTACTTGAGGAGAAGAAATCTTGGGAAGGGAGGACTGTCATGTTCCCATTTTGACAACACCATGAAGTAGATCGAACCCCATGGATCCTAGTGACAGATTGAATTAAATAACTAATAAGGGGTTAAGATGAGGCAATTAATTAATTAGGAGTGTGCATTTAAATTTATCCATAGTTGCTACCCACTTGGAATAAATAATTATGGAGCATTTAATGTTATTGGTGCAATGAATATTTTTATTAAATATGAAATTAAATGATGTGGAAATAAACTTGCCAAGTCAAGTAAGCACTAGAGTCCAAAAATGTTGCCACAAATGAGAAAAAAAGAAATATTTCAAGAAAAGTAGCATAAATCAAGAAAGCAAGATAAAACAGTAAAAGAAGGAAAGTATGAAAAGTAGGAAAGTTCATAAAAGAAGGAAAGACAGAAAAAGAGGGAAAAAAAGGAAAGGCAAAGCAAAGAAAAAAAAGAAAAGTATGTCCACTCATGGGTGACCTATTCTCATAGGTCACCAAGACAAGCAACTTGCTCAACAGGTCAACATTAATTATATAAAAGAAGTATTCCAACTCCATTATTCAGTTTGGTTGATGATTTTATTGCTGAATGCTTATGTTAGCATTGCTCCTGAGTGTTGTGCCTCAGACTACTGGGAGATGAGCCCCAGCCTTCCATTCCCCTCTCCTTCCATCCCCTTCTCTTCCATTGTAGGTGTAGAGCGCTATATTGCATAAATTGAAGGATTATCAAATTTATTTTCAGCCTCCATCAAGTTCAGTTCAATCTCCAGTGAAGCATGTGCTTCACCTATGCTCACAACCCCTTGTTGGTCATTATCTGGGCCTCTTGCCCCTTGTTTTTGGAGAATCCTTGGAATGGTCAGTCCATGATGTAATTTATGTTATGTAGGGTAATAATATTCTTCAAATTACATGTATCAGGTCGAAACATCTCTTCCCATAAAGACTCTTGTCTTCATTTTTTGCCTAAAAGGTTCGTTTTAGCAATGTAAGGGGGAAATTGAATAAAAATGAGTGCTATAAGGAATATTTCAAGTTGGGGAAGTGATTGAAGGAATTTTACATATTAAATTAACTGATATATACCTATTTTATAGTTTTCATGTTTTACAGAAATGAATTTGAGATGATTTAACTATTTGTTTTAGACCCTAGCTAGATTACTAGCTTTTAATAAGTAGTTTTGGTAAAACTGATGTAAAACCATTTATGTTAACTCAATATGAGATATGTTAGGTCCTTTGGGTCACTAACAATCCCACCTTCCCATATCCAACTCTAGAACCATTTTTTTTGGGGGTCATACAACCTTTTGGAATCCTCCTCTACGTAGGGTTTTCTTTGGCCAAAACTGCCATAAAACCACAAATTCATCCAAAACTTCTCAAAAAATTCCAACACCTTTGAAAAATATATAAAAAATTTAATTATGTTAAATTAATTCTGGAGCAACCCTTTGCAAGTTTTCAGAAGCCCCTAGTTGATACAGACCGAACTACCCTCCTTAGTTTCATGGTTTGGCTGCCCAGAAGCGTGGTAGTAGTTTTCCACGGAGTGGATTTTGAAACCTAAATGGAACCAGATATAAATGTGATATGGGAGACAGAATTCTATGTATTATTTTCTTTTGGTTTTTTCCCACTTTTCACTCCTTTTGCCTGCAAAAATTTCTAGAAACATTCCCTAATTTTCCCCGACCAAGAAGGTTTTCTGTGAACTAATCTAATTTAAGAAATTTTAATAAAAAAATTGTTGAAACCTAATATTCTGATATGTAAATCAGATCAGGGATATTATAGTGGTATCAAAGCACTTTCCTTGGCTCATCCCGTGGAAAGTAACTCTCAGTGGAAAAGTGCTTAGCAATATCTTCAAGTTGCAGTTGTGGAATTAGTTCCAGTCATGGAAGATTTAGACTTTGATTTGTATGAGGAAGAAGATAATTCAAAAATGGATGAATGAGAATATTTAAGAATTTTGATGGAAATAATGTTGAAAGGGCTGAAACATGTATCTCAAAGCATCATCCAATTAGATCAAGAGACTAGAGAATTCCTTGCCAAGCAGTTGGCAAGCAAACACGGAGAAAGGAGTAGTAGTGTCTGTCAGTATGAAGGAAATAAATATGGAGATTCTATGTTTTCAAAAAAATTAACACATGTAGGTTCTTTGAAGACCAATAATCCATCAAGAAAGGAACTAATTTGTTGCGTTTCTCAAAGTAAAGGGGAAGGAAAGATGACCAAAAGTGAAGATTCATTAGAGCCATCTGTACATGGTTTCTTTGAGGTATTATTTGGGTTTTCCCCAAAGAGATATCATCATATTTTCATCAGCCATGAGGATTATTATTCACCAAATCCTTTGTCAGAAGGATATGGAGAAGATCCATGCACAACTAAAGATCCAACAGCCCAACATCTAGTTGTTGGTAACGTGGAAGGTGAAATGACTCCAAATTTCTTTGTGGTTGATTTCAAGATAAGTGCATAAGAGATGGGGAATATTGATTATGGGGAGACATATTTTGGATCTGATACAAAAGAGAAACACATTTAGATTTACATTCACCCCTTGAGCCTCACAAGGAAGAATAAATTGAGCACACCTCAGTCGAGTGTGAAGTAGAGAAATGGGTGGGTGAACAAGACATCATAATTCCACCACATAAGGAGGAGAAAATGACACATGGAGAGTTAGTAAATTCTGATTTTAATGTGTCATTGTGTAAATATGATATGGCAGCCACTTTGAGTGAAAAGTTCAGAATGGTTGAGCTCCCTAGTGACGAGGTTTAGAATTATGTTGTAAAAACGAAATGCAGTATGAAGGATGAAACTTTTAGACAATATCTTTCTGGTTCACCAAGGATAAATGAACACTTAAGTTGCATCCTAGATTATGTTTTTGAGGACTTAAAATATGAATATATTGCAGCAACAACATACGGATCAGATTTCAAAACCTTTAATGCACTGCATGAAATTGATCTGGTGATGGAAAATGAAGAGGAGGAACATATACAAGAAAACCATCTTCTGTCATACCAATGTAATATCCCTTATATGATGTACGTATCAGAATATCAATCACTTCTGCAAATTTATATTAAATTTTCTGATTTACAAAATCTACCATTCGGTGCATTGACAGAGTATGGAAATCAAGGTTTCGGGTAGGGAAATTTTGTATAGGAAGAGTGGGAAGAGGAGATCAATAAAGAGTGACTGAATATTTGGAAATCCATTCCCCTAACACATTTAGGTCTGGGACCATTGATATTTTGGAATTCGCTCCGCAGAAACTTACCTTCATGTTGCTAGGTCACCAAACCGTGAAACTAGGGAATCTCAATCCATCTTCTGACCAAAGGATCCGTTAGGTTTCATAGGTGATATTAAGTCATAAATTAAGTTTATGTACTTTTTATAACACTTTTTGGTAGTTCCAGAAAGTTCTAGGGAGTTTTGGGTGAATTTGGGATTTTTCATAGTTTTGGCCTAGGGAGACCCTATGCAGTGGAGGATCCTAAAATATAGTATAGACATAATTAAAAGAGGTTATGGAGTTATGTATGGGAAATTTATTCTATCAGTGACCCACAGGAACTTACGAATCAGTTTTTAGGTTAGTAGAACTCTGTTTATGCAAGAAATGGAAAAACTAGTTATTTAATACTAGGTTTCTAGCTAGGGTATGAAATTAAGCAGATAAATCATTGAATATTGATTTCTGTAATAACATGAAATATAATATAGATATATTAAACTCCATTGAACATATATAATCAACTCAATCACTCCCACAACCTCATATAATATTTATTACACTGAAATTCATCGAACTCCCCCAATATGTTGATAAAGCAAGCTTTTAATGTGAAACAAAGAAGGTAATATTTAATGACTAATTTATTTCGACTAGAGGAAGTAAAATAATAGGGTTATAATATTTTCATACATCATAATTCATATGATATAATTACCAAGAAGAAATAGGCTCCAAATGATGGGCATGAGGCTTGAATCCTCACTAGAAGAGGGTTGTGCTCATAGGTGAAGCATGGGATTCATTGGAGCTCAACTTGTAGGTGATGGAGGATAAAATTTACTTCTGGAATAAGCTTCACTAGCTGACCTTAGTGCTACATATACCTGCAATAGATAGAAATGGAAATGGAAGAGAATGGAGGAGGGGTTTGGGGATCATCACTGAATGGTCTGAGGCACAACACTCACAGAGTATGCTCACATAGAATAACTACAATATCAAAACATAAAAACTGAATAATGGAGCTGGAATACTTCTTTTATAGAATTAATTTTGACATGTTGAGCAAGTTACTTTGCTTGGTGACCTGTGAGAATAGGTCACCCATGAGTGGACATACTTTCCTTTCTTTGCTTTGCTTTTCCTTTCCCTATTTTTCATCTTTTTCTAACTTTCCTTCTTTTCTGAACTTTCTTGCTTTTCATACTGTCTTGATTTTCTTGTTTTATCCTAATTTTCTTGAAATATTCCTCTTTTCTCTTTTTTTGGAAACATTTTTGGACTCTAGTGCCTACTTAACTTGGCAAGTTTATTTCCACATCATTAAATTCCATAATTAATAAAAATATGAAAGTAAATTAAATACATGCCTCAAAATAATTATTAGCAATATTTTTCCTAGGAAGAATAATTAATGTCAATTTGAGCCCCTGGGAATTTCATCATGGTCAACACTTTTAATGTCCCAAAATATGGGGACATGATAGTCCTCCCCTCCCAAATCTACTTGTCCTCAAGCAGAAGCACTCCAGAGTGCTGCAAATTTGTTCATCATGTAGGAGAAATAGAGCATGAATCCATTGTGCAAAAAAAAGGTTGACTTGCTCCATCCAACCAACATGCAAACAACTTCTACAAGGACCATGCAAATTTGGGAGGGGAGGACTATCATGTCCCCATATTTTGGGACATTAAAAGTGTTGACCATGATGAAATTCCTAGGGGCTGAAATTGACATTAATTATTCTTCCTAAGAAAAATATTGCTAATAATTATTTTGAGGCATGTATTTAATTTAATTTCATCCTTTTATTAATTATGCAATTAAATGATGTGGAAATAAACTTGCTAAGTCAAGTATGCACTAAAGTCCAAAAAGTGGCCAAAAATGACAAAAGAGGAATATTTCAGGAAAAGCAACATAAATCCAGAAAGCGGGATAAAACAAGAAAAGCAGGAAAGTATGAAAAGCAGGAATGTTCAGAAAAGAAGGAAAGTCAGAAAAAGAGGAAAAATAAGGAAAGGAAAAGCAAAGAAAAAAAAAGAAAAGTATCACCACTCATGGGTGACCTATTCTCACAGGTCACCAAGCTAAGTAACTTGCTCAACAGGTCAACATTAATTCTATAAAATAAGTATTCCAACTCCATAGTTCGTTTTGGTTGTTGTGTATGTTGAGTTATGCTTATGTGAGCATTTCTTTTGAGTGTTGTGCCTCGGACTACTCGGAGATGACCCCCAACCTTCCCATGCCCTCTCCTTCCACCCTCTTCTATTTCATTGCAGGTATGGAGTGATATATTTCATATATTGAAGGATTATCAGAGTTATTTTCAGCCTCCATCACGTTCAGGATGAGCTCCAATGAAGCCCATGCTTCACCTATGCTCTCAGCCCTTCTTGGGTCATGTTTTGGGCCTCCTTCCTATCATTGTGACATTCTTGATGGAATGGTCAGTGATTCTTTTGATATATGATATATTATACTGATAAATAATTTATTTCTCTCTTCGAATTTGAAATACTACTATCCATTAAATATGCATACTCTGTTTTAGATGTAAAAGCTTAACTAGTCACAAGAATGAGGGATTTGAGCCTCCTACTGTAATAATAACTAATTCTTGCCCATGAGAATGAAATTTAATGTTCTGATATGGTGTAATATGATGTAATATACTCTTCCAAATTAAATTATCAGGTCTTATAGACTTCGGTTCCAAAATTTAAGCTTACTTGCTCACCCCTGCTAGATTACTACCAATTGTTTACTAGTCTAGCCGTAATTTAAATTCCAGGAGTTATACTCAGTAAATTTTGGTTCTGTAAGTTTATGAATATCACTTAAATGTATACCTATCCAACCATTACCCCTGATATTATCTGAATCCATACTATCTTTTTGGATCCTCAACTGCGCAGGGTTTTACTAGGCCAAAACTGCCAGAAAAAACCCAAATTTATCTGAAACTACTCAGAAATTTCCAGAACTTATGAAAACTATCAAAACATATTAATTATGTTGTATTAATGATTTAAAATCCCTATGCAATTTTCCAAAATCCCCTGGTTGAAACAGACCGAACTACTCTTCCTAGTTTAACGGTTTGACTGCCGAGAAGCGTGGTAATAGGTTTCCGCGGAATGAAATCTGAACCCAAAATGGAATCAGATATAAATGTATTAGAGAAGAGGAAATTATACTTCTGAAATATCTTTTGTTTCTTCCCACTTCCCTCTCCCTTTTTCTGCAATTTATCCCAGTGAAATACCTTAATTTCCCCGTCAAAATTTTATTGTATGTTTGCAAGAGTATTAGCAGAAATTTAATTTAAAAATTACAACAAGTTAATATTATGATCTGAATATCAGATCAGGGATATCACAGTGGTATCACATCTCTTTCCTTAGATCATCCTATGAAAATAAATATCTCACTAAAGAAATTTGTAGCCATGTCATACAATGAGGATGACTATGATGAGCAGTATGAAGAATACTACAAAAGATATGAAGAAGAAGAAATCATCTATGTTGATGGAGTAATACTAAAACATGAATATGATGAAGACTATTGGACATCATATGGGGAGTATATCAGATATTATTCTCCAATGGTTAAGAAAAACTTGACAGAGACCATTGAAGCATGCGATAACATGCCTCACTGCTACGAGGACTATCTAGCTTTGGGTAGGAATATTTGTGAAAAACTTTCTTTTGGAGATTATATTTATTTCAAGTATGGATTCTGGCATAGGAATTATTATGAGAATTATTTCAAGATCAGCAAGCCATCCACAAAGGAACCGAGTTGTTCCATCTCTCTGAGAAAAGAAAAGGAAGGAACTAAAGGTGAAGATTCCTCAAAGCCATCTACATATTCAAGATTTAAGAGTTTGTTTGGTTTTTCTTCAAACAAAGATTCTGAATATTGTGACATAAGTACCCCTAAATATGAAAAATTATCAAGTTGCTTGTAGTATAATAGAAATGAGGAAGAGGCAGATATCCATGAAGTGAAGTGCAAATCACCACAATGTGGTTGCATAGGAGGAGAAGTTGAAGAGGAATGCAGTTCAAGCTTCTTGGTGGGTGATCCTCAGATCACTACTCAATATTTGGGCTTATGTATGGCTGAATATACATCTTTTGTATCAGATCCAAAATATGATTACAAATCATAGTTAGAGTCACCTCAAGAGCCACATACATAAGAAGAAATCAAGGCCACGCCACCAGGGTGTGAAGGATAGGAATCGGTGGGTGAAAAAGCCATAATAATTCCACCACATAAGGAGGAGAACATGACACATGGTGAGTTAGTAAATTCTTATTTTTATGTGTCATTGTGTAAATCTGATACGGCATCCACTTCCAGTGAAAAGCTCAGAATGGTTGAGCCCCCTAGTGACGAGGTTCAAAATTCTGGTGTAAAAAATGAATGCAGTATGAAGGATGAAACTTTGAGAGAATATCTTTCTAGTTTACCAAGGATGAATGAGCACTTAAGTTGCAGCAAAAATTATGTTGTTGAGGACTTAAAATATGAATATAATTCAGCAACAACATATGGATCATATTTCAAAACCTCGAGTGCACTGCATGAAATTGATTCGGTGATGGAAAATGAACAGGAGGAACATCTACAAGAACCTCATCTTCTTGTAGGGTCATTGAAGATGGATGAATAGAAGATCCAAGAGGCCCTAAAAATTGTCCATGACACTCATGCTTTAATGTCAAAGATGCGTTGGGAGGATTCTTTAATGGAAGACCAATATTCCTTTGAATCCATGGAGAATATCCAAAAAGCAATGTCCACAATCAAAGGTAATTTCTCACAATTGCTTTCATATAGAAATGACATGTTTGAGCTTGTTATGTTATTGCGGGAAGCATCACTGCATGATCAAGAAATTACTTGCATATATGAAGAAGGTAACTACAAGCTCAAAGGTGATTTGTTGGCCACCCAATATTCTTTGAGATACGCTCAAAGTTTCCTCTAAGAATCACAAATGAATATAGAACAATTCCAACAAAAGTGGCAAGAATTGACTCAATCCTCAATATTTCCTAAGAGTCATCCATTTTGGGTAAACATGGTGAAGGAATATTTTGTATTAGATCCAAAAGAATAAGAAATATCAAATCTGAATACATCATTTGAATTTCCCAATGAAGTGGAAGACAAGCCCCCACCAGCTAGGTGTGAACTAGGAAATGTGAAGATGAAAAATATGGTGCAAAGGGATGCACACAGTTCTGAATTTTGGACTCTCTTGCAGCATGATGAACTTTCATATACATCATAGGAGAGGCTTGAACTCACTGAGAATACCAATTCCACTATCACCACTGTGGAGAGCTATGAGCCATCTAGTATTGCAGGTGGGAAAGCAGAAAGAAAGATTCATAAAGAGAACTGCAAGTCATAGCAAGAAAAATACAGGAAAGAAGAAGGGGGTGATTTTCCTCAAGAACCTAACTCGTTTCGTTGGCCTTTGAAAATGGATGAAAATAAGATTCAAAAGGACTTGCACCTTCTCCAAGACACACATTCTTTAGTGGCAAACCAGTGTTGGATAGTTGCTTCATTGGAAGATCAATCTTCTCTTGAATCCAAGGAGGAGATGCGGAAGGAATTGTCTACAATAAAAGGAGAATTTTTACAATTGATTTCTGATAGAGATGATTTTATTGAGATTTATGATGTGTTTCATGGAGCATCCTTGAAGGATGGATAAGAAATTTGCAAGATCACACAATATTTGTTGACCACCAAAGATTCCTTGAAGAGTACTCAATGTGCACTCCAAGAATCCAAGATGGGGATAGAGAAAATTCATGAGAAGTTGAAAAGGTATTACCTACCTCCTACACACCATTCATCCATATTCGCAAGGCTGATTACATTCTTGAACAGAGGGAGGAATCTCATGACATGGTGGTGTTGCCGGCTTTCACACACTTGGGTCACGTGGTAGAAATCTTCAAGCCACTCGGTGTGTCCTTGGGGGAAAGTCTCGAGTCAAGGCTGTCACCTTGTTCTTGACTCCTCCGTTTAGGCTCAACTCCTAACGAAGCCAAGGGGGGTAGACCCTATTAAGTTACTAAGGCTAATTACTTAGTATGGTGATGTTAAACTGAATGAATTACTTAGGAGTTTGAAATTTAACCATAAACAACTATAGACGACAAGATACAAAATGAGCGCATGAAAGCACAATGCTGAGACACAATATAGATATATATAGCAAGAAAATAACCAGAGCCTTAAAATGGAGTCAAAAATAAATCAATATACTTGCATGTGCTTGGAGTGAATGTTTTGCAATTGTCTCTTGGTACATTTTAAGTTAATGTGAAATATGGGTTGATTAAAATTAGCCGAAGGGGTGGACTCCAGATATACCCGAGAGTACTTGGAGTATGTCCAAAACTAAACCTTCACGGCTACCTACAAGGAATATGTGGGATGAATGGAGTCTCTGGGGTTATTTTTCATAATGCACCCATTAGGGTGTGACAGAGATCGGCGCCCTGAGGTCACTTTTCAGGAGTTCCCGCTTCCTTTGGATATTTTGCCACCATAATGGTTTGATCTACGTGTTGGATTTTCACCTGATGGTTTGTCAATTTGGGAGAATGAATCCTAATTATACTAGTCACTCAAGTCATTTTGATACAACTTTACTTATCAGACGAACCGCAGCCAAGTTCAGAGCATACACACCGGAGTCTTGTCAATTTTAGTAAATTTTGAGATGGATGTTCTTATTAAAAAGAAAACCCTCCAGGAACCTCTTTCGGTCCAAGTGGAACTCAATCGAGGAATCAAGGAGGGGTTGATTTTATTATGGTTACTAAAACAAATGATGATATAAAATGAAACATAAAAATATAAGCAAACCACAATTTTCTAATTAGACTACCACGAACCTTTCTTCACCTTTCGACTCAAAAGGAGGCTCGTGGGGTAAGTATTAAAGTTAATTTGAAACCAATAGAAATGGAGTATGGAATTGATTTTAAATCAAATAATACTACCCTACATATTAGTACTACGCTAGATTGAAAAAAGATGAACGAAAAGCAAAAAATGAACGCAAATCCCCCCAGGGTCGTGGGGAATGAGCTCGAAAGAGCCTATTTAGAATTATTTTTATTACTAGTAGTTACAATATCAGAAAAATGATATTATTCCTCTTGATTCTTATACATAATGAAACCAAGAGCTTACAAGGTGCAAAAATTAAAGATTTCAGTCAAAACGGGAGACCCCTGGGGGGATTCAGAAGGCCCAAAAGTCACTTTCGAACAGCAGATCCTCCTCTTTTCTGTTATACCTGATAAAAACCAGAAAATTATTATACTGAAATATGCCCAAAAGCACTCTAAAAGTACCTTTGGGTCAGCTTACCTTTAACCAAAAAAAAGCTAAGTTAAAACTAGTTAAAAAAGGTAAAAAGGGAAGCAAGGAAAGAAAGATTTCCTTGGGATCTTGGCTTGCCTTTTAGGCAGCCAATATGATGTGCAATGACTTCTATATTTATATTTTATAATAGAAAACAGAAATCTAATTCATGCAAGCTACAAATTCTCTTTAAAATTCCTTGCAAAAAGGACGATTTCCCTAAAGCTAGATCTACAATGATTATGAAACCTTTTAAGAACAAGATCTAGATTATGGGCTTTGAGAAGATAGATATATATTAAGTTTACTTTAATATAATAGATCTAAACAATATCAAAGTTGTGAACAAAGTA
>LPNX010317826.1:22282-92256 GCA_001517045.1 Pseudotsuga menziesii | reverse complement strand
CACATAGACTCTAATAACCTCAATAGGCCTAAATGCCAAGCCGACCACCCCAACTTTGGAGGTATGGAGTGAAAAACTCAGAAATTATCAGTCATTTATTCAAAAACCAATAATAACCAAGGGAAAAAGAACCTTGGGCTGATCGGATTGACAAATAAAGTCTAATATACCGAGTCTTTTACAGACACTATCATGCTAGAACATTTATTACAATTCCCCCATGGGGTATGAACATGTGATATAGTACAACAAGCACTTCCCATAAGTACTTCCAAAGGTCTTCTGAAGTCCGAACAAGTTATCCTTGTCTAGTTCACCAGGCTCACTTGATAGAAACCACTAAGTATAATTTAGGTGGTAACATTCTGGCTCCATCTAGGGACACATTCTCTGACTGATCTTCTGTTCAAAGGAGAGGATGTGAGAACTCTGGAATCTCTGGGTCTTGCATAGTAGTTAGAGTTTGTCAGTAACATGTATGTATAAGAAAAATTTAACTATAAAAAGAAAACTAATGTACATAATTAGTCTATAATGTGCAAAAAGGAATATTTTACAAAAACTAATATACAAAGGAAAATTTTCAACATGGTACAAAACAACTATAATACAACAAGATCTATGATACAACAACATGATATATAACATTTATAAATACATGCAGGGCAAGGTTTATAAATTGGCCCTAAAACCACTGATGCCAATAAAGGCATCGAACTGTCTCGGTGAAAAACAACTTGAGGAGGAAACCATTCACTGGCAGGCTCAACCTTTCTCCTTCTAAGTCATTTAGATAGAAGGAGTTTGTTCCTACTATTCCATCGATGATGTATGGTCCCAACCATAAGTTGTCGAGCTTTCCATGTTTCCCAGGTTTCTCCCCTCGTTTGTCCCAATGCAAAACTGTGTCACCTACTTGGAAAGATCCTGGCTAGGTATACTTATCAAAGGTTCTCTTGACCTTGTCTGAATTTATGATACTCTGGTTAAGAGAATTTCTTCTACTATCATCAAGTTCGATCAACTAGTTTATTCTGTTATGAATGGCCTCTTGATCTGAGCTGAAGGTCTGGAGAAATTGATAAACTAGAAGCTTTAGATGGACTGGTAAGGTGACATCAAGGCCATAGACTAGTTTCGAAAGGGCTCCTCCCAGTTGAACTTTTCTTGGTGATTATGTCGTCCCATAACGCTAATTTTATCTTGCTATCCTAGGCCTTCTTATTGTCACCCACAATTTTTTTGATTATGGTCATTAAGTTCTTGTTACTTGATTCCACTAGACCATTTCCTTGGGGATAGTAATTGGATGAGTGTTATAGGATAATGTCATACTTGAAACAAAAAGATGACATCTCAGAGGAAACAAAGCATGGGCCATTATTCGTGATGATTCTAGCTGGCACACCAAATCTTGTGATAATCTTATCTTCTAAGAAATCCATGACTATAGCATCGCTTGCCTTCTTGGTGGGTATAGCCTCTACCCACTTGGTAAAATAATCAGTGGTGGTAAGAATCCAAGAATAACCATTGCTCAAGTTATTTTTGAACTTACCGATGAAATGAAGCCCCCACTGCTGGAAAAGGGCTTGGACTACTATTGGATTTAAAGGAAAGGCTTTCATTTGTTGTTTTATGGTGAATAACTGACACTGGGGGAAAACTATGACAGCCTTGTGCACATCTGAAAATAGGTTTGGCCAATAGTAGCCTACTCTGAGGATTTTGTGGGCAATTGTTTTTGCTGCAAAATGTCCACCACAAAATCCTGAATGGAACTCAACCATGAGTTTCTTGGACTCAGGTTCATCGACACATCTAAGTATTAAACCATCGGAGTTTATCCAACCCAAACAATCTTTTGTCAAACAATACTTAGTTGCCTTTAACCTTAATGCTCTTCTTTTATGGCCAAGTAAGTGATCGGTACATGCAAGGTTGTGGAGGAAAAACATGATGTCAGTGTACGAAGGGTGCTACTCTAATCTCTGAAGCTCGTCTGATACACTTTGTTCTGAATCACTGTTCTGGCAAATTATTCCTAAGGAATTTTCATTTCCTTGGGTCAACATCTTTGCAATACCTTGTCCCTTAATTAACTTAGTAGGTTTTATCTCCAAGTCATATTCTTGAATCTTTGAAACCCACTTACCCCTGATTCCTAGACAATCCTGTTGAGACATGATATCCTTGATAGCTGCATGGGGTACATATCCAATGATTTTGGAGTAACCTATATAAGTTCTGAAATGTTTAAGGGACTTGAGAAGAGCATAGGCCTGTTTCTCCATCGTGGTATATTTCAACTCTGAATTTTGCAAGGCTCTACTCATAAAGGCTATAGGTTTCTCTTGTCCCTCCTTATTCTTTTGAAGCAAAACACCGACAATGGTGTTTCTGAGGCAAAGTAAAATATCTGGAATTCTTTGGAATAATCTAGACTAATCAAGACTAGGGACATGGATATGGCATCTTTGATGGACTTGAATGCAATTTTTCCTTCATCCGTCCACTCAAACTTAGCATCTTTCTTTAATAAATTTTGTAGAGGTTTCATTAATTCTGCTAAATTTGGGATGAATATTCTTATGAAATTGATATGACCATTAAAAGACTCGATTCTGAGGCAAGGGGACTTTCTTAATGGCTTCAACTCTCTCAGGATCAACCTTGACACCATCCTTAGAAATGATGTGCCCCAACAACTTGCCTTCATCAACTCCAAAGATTGACTTGGCAGGATTCAAGGAAATACCATATTTCCGACATCTTCTAAAAACCTACCTAAGATGACTTATGTGGTCAGATATTTCCTTTGAAAAAATAGTTAAGTCATCTTGATATATTTCAATTATTTTGCCTATAAGTTCTTTGAAGGCAAAATCCATGGCTCTTTGGAAGGTGGCACTAGCATTCAATAAGCCAAAAGGAATTCTTCGAAATTTATAGGTACCCCAAGGTGTGGTGAATGTAGTCTTATGTTGATCCTCCTTATTTACCAACACCTGGTTATAACCAGAAAAGCCATCCAACATGGACATCATTCCTGATCCTGTTACTCTTTGAAGTAATGTTTCCATGTTGGATAATGGGTAATTATATTTGACGCATGATGTATTTAGATTCCTAAAATATATACATATTCTAATTGACTCATTCTTCTTTTTGACCACAACTAAGTTGGAGCACCAAGATGAATGTCTTGTAGGTGCTATGATCCCTGCTACTAACATCTTCTGAAGCTCCTTCTGTACAATGGGGGCCAACTTAGGATTTATTCACCTAAGTTTTTGTCGAAAAGGTTTGACCTCCTTAGCCTCTTCTGTGAGGGGAATAGTGTGTTGAAACACATCCTCTCGATAGGATTTAAGCTCATCATAACTAAAGGCCCACACATCTCTATACGCTTTGATTAAGTTGATCAAATTGTTCCTTTCCTTTTCCGAAGTACCTTTTCCAATTTTTATTAACTTGGGGTCTTTGTCAGTGCCTATGTTTATTTCCATATAATTCCCAATTTTTATTTCTTCTTTTTGTTTTTATGATGATCCTTTTGATCGAAAAGATTCTCGAAAGCTATAAGGATACTCGAGATGTGATTCCTTTCATTATCCTCGCACTCCTGATACTCTTTACCCTCCTACTGATAACTGATCTTGCAACCTTCAAACTCTTGTAGATTGTGGATGAATCTCAAGAGTTGCTCATCATCTTTGAACACCTTCCAGTGGTCTATATTATCTAGAATTGAGGGTCTGAAATTAATTTCCATCTTTCCATTCCCATTAATCATTTCATCCGATGGCTGGAGGGTGGATGCTGTTACTGCCAATTTATCTGCTAACCCATTCATTTCCCTATGGACCTTTTGAATGTTAAGTGCATCGAACCATTCCATAGTGTCCCATGTGGCATTTCTATACTTTCTCAGTCTGTCATTTTTGCATTGATACTAATTCTTAATCTAGAGGACAACTAGATCTGAATCACCCTTTATGTTCAACATCTTTATCCCCATATCTTTAGAGGTTTCTAACCCTAGGAGCAATGCCTCATACTTAGCTACATTGTTTGATGCTTCAAACTCTAACCTGAATGCAAAGTTGTAGATTTTATCTGAAGGAGAGATGATAATGATGCTTGCACCTTTTCTGGTTTTGGAATAAGCCCCGTCAAAGTACATTTGCCAAAATTCATCAATCTTTTCATTTTTAATGTTTTCCTTAATAGGGGCCATGAAATTTGACAAAATAGCTTAGTTTCCAAAGTTATCAGTGAAATGAACAAATTCATTTCTGGGCTTCTTAGGGTTTTCTACATGTCGTTTCCTCAGCTTTTCTCTGTGGAGAATCACCCTAGTGTTCTCTGATGCAGGTATAGTAGCATATGTCCAATCTATTTGAATGTGCCCACCAAGACTTGCAACCCATTTTTTGGATAGCAACATACCCTAATTATCTGGAACATCTATCACCACCACATCCATCGACATGTCGATATCAGGATACTTAGCCAGCTTAACCTATAAATTCAAGATTATCCCTACCACTTCAACTTCTCTTGCATCCATGGCACAAACATTGTGGTAGGGTTAGGTGACCCTTAGATTTATTTGTTCCATTACTTTTCTTGTCATGACATTTGATGAAGTACCTGAATCTAACATGCAGTTATGAAGGAGAAGGATATCAACTAAGAGGGAGACATAAAAAGGCGTGTGGTCTTCTCTTCTCGGATCAACACTGTTAAGGAATATAGGCATATCTATAGGTTCAATATGTTTAGCTTCAAATATAGCATTGTTATTAGGAAGAGGATCCTCTTTGACAATATTATGAGCTTTACTTTGATTATCCTCTAAGGCTTTCAACAACTTTTCTTTTTGACCAGGAATTTTAAGGACATCAGTTGCATAAACATGAATCTTAGCACTACTTATCCATTCTCCCATATCAATATTTGATTCAGGGACAATAGGAGGATCTGGGAGGGGAGGAGCGGTTACCTTTGGATTGTACTATTTAGACAGTGATGGATTCTCTCTTCTTTGATATACTGCTCCCTTGAATCTAGCCTCCTTCATTTCCTTAATTGCTTCCGGAGAAGGCATTACACCATAAAAGTTGGAAAGAAGATCCTTCTCGTAACCATAATCCGTGGCCTACTGCCAATGCTGGTTTGATAAAGGATAGGTTCGGCCTACCATGTACACATGATCAGACTCGCCTGATGTTGTTTCCTAATTATTGACCTTGGCCATTCCATGTTCTATAACTTGGTTTGCTATATAACAAGTGCTTTCCTAGTGGAATTGATTACAAGGTCTACACCATGGAATGACTTCTTCTACTAGGTTAGTTGAGTCTAACTAGTTTGGAATCCTAGGTTCTTATTGAGGAGCTTTCTTTTGATACACCTAATTCTGTTTAGGCTAAAATTTCCTAGGTCCATTATTTCTTTCCATTGTGATTATTCTGTTCTGAATATTATTCAATTGTACAGATTGATTTGCCATGATTTGGTTCTGACTAGTAACCAATTTTTCTATCATGTTAGTTACCTTTTCCATGGGGTCTTTAGAGGTCGCCTTTTCCTCTAATTCAATGGCTTTTCCCTTCTCCTTGTTGTATGAAGTGTTTCCCCTAGTGTAACCTAGAATGTTGGATTTTCCTGAAGACTGCATATTCTTTTCTATTTTCTCGGCCAATTCCTCTGCAGTTTTGAGATCAGCCAACTCTTTGTCCCTTAACTGGTACCTCAAATCACCACTGAAATCTTCGATGTAAGATATGAGGAAGGAGGCATCCCTTGGCTTGATTTCTCTAGGGAGGTCCGCAACCACATTCCTGAACTTAGTATTAAATTCATCAATGGTTTCATTCTCCATCTTCTTTATGTTATGAAGGGTAGCGAGCAGATGTCTTGGTTCTTTCTCTTCCCCCCATTTCTTCTTAAAACCCTATAGGAATTCATTAAGAGTTTTATATGAATCATCATCAAGGTCGGCGTACCATTCCGCA
Organism: Pseudotsuga menziesii; assembly: GCA_001517045.1. NCBI lineage: Eukaryota > Viridiplantae > Streptophyta > Pinopsida > Pinales > Pinaceae > Pseudotsuga > Pseudotsuga menziesii. The sequence continues at coordinate 86,233 of LPNX010317826.1, read as the reverse complement.
ACATCATCCTCTAAAGATAAAGAAAAGAGATTCATTTTGACATCTTCATGGTTAGAGGTAGCATTATTGCAGTAACTAACCAGGTGCTTATCAAACTTTCGGATGTGAGACTTGGCAGTGATGGCATTATTTCCCTCGAATATGGGGAGCTTCTTGATAGCATCATTTGGAATGTCATGAGGACTACCTGCTATCTAAGAAAATTCAAGGGGTTTGTAAAATTCCATCATTTCTTGAGATTGGAAGGTATGACTCTCTACAAATATGTGATGTATAACTGAGAGGGATTGGTCTCCTAAATTTTCAAGGTTTCTACGAGAATTCTACCTATTCAGTATTTCCCTAATAAACCTTTCGGGATCGGGGAGAGGATTGAATAATTGTCGACGGTTTCTTCGGGTAGAAATTCTTGAAGGGATGTTAGATAGTGGATTCACCAGATGGATCGAGATTTAATTTTTATGTTTTTTAAAGACTAGATCAATCAAAAGTTTTTATCTTTTTAGTTGTTTAGAAAAAATTTAAGCTAAGTTGTACTCGGGAATAAAAAGACTTATCCCCAGCAATGACACCAAAACGTGTTGCTTCCTTTCACACACTTGGGTCACGTGGCAGAAACCTTCAAGCCACTCGATGTGTCCTTGGGGGAAAGTCTCGAGTCAAGGCTGTCACCTTGTTCTTGACTCCTCCGTTTAGGCTCAACTCCTAATGAAGCCAAGGAGGGTAGACCCTATTAAGTTACTAAGGATAATTACTTAGTATGGTGATGTTAAACTGAATGAATTACTTAGGAGTTTGAAATTTAACCATAAACAACCATAGATGCCAAGATACAAAATGAGCACACGAAATCACAATGATAAGACACAATATATATATATATATATATATATATATAGCAAGAAATTAACCAGTGCCTTAAAATGGATTAAAAAAGAAATCAATATAATTGCATGTGCTTGGAGTGATTTTTTTCAAATAGCCTCTTGGTACGTTTTAAGTTAATGTGAAATATGGGTTGATTAAAATTAGGCGAAGGGGTGGACTCCAGATATACCCGAGAGTACTTGGAGTATGTCCAAAACTAAACCTTCACGGCTACCCGCAAGGAATATGTGGGCTGAATGGAGTCTCTGGGGCTATTGTTCATAACGCACCTATTAGGGTCTGATAGAGATTGGTGCCCCGAGGTCACTTTTCAGGAGTTCCCACTTCCTTTGGGTATTTTCCCACCGTAATGGTTTGATCTAGGTGTTGGATTTTCACCTGATGGTTTGTCAATTTGGGAGAATGAATCCTAATTATACTAGTCACTCAAGTGCTTTTGATACATATTGACTGATCGGATGAACCGCAGCCAAGTGTAGAGAATACACACCGGAGTCTTGTCAATTTTAGTAAATTTTGAGATGGATGTTCTTGTTAAAAATAAAACCCTCCAGGAACCTCTTTCGGTCCAAGTGGACCTCAATCAGGGAATGAAGGAGGGGTTGATTGTATTATGGTTACTAAAACAAATGATGATATAAAATGAAACATAAAAAGATAAGCAAACCACAATTTTCTAATTAGACTACCACGAAACTTTCTTCACCTTTCGGCTCAAAAGCAGGCTTGTGGGGTAAGTATTAAATTTAATTTGAAACCAATAGAAATTGAATATGAAATTGATTTTAAATCAAAGTATACTACCCTACATATTAGTACTATGCTATATTGAAAAAAGATGAACGAAAAGCAAAAAATAACACGGGTGCAAATCCCCCCAGGGGGGGTGGGGAATGGGCTCGAAAGAGCCTATTCAGAATTATGTTTATTACCAGCAGTTACAATATCAGAAAAATAATATGATGCCTCTTGATTCTTATACAGAATGAAACCAAGAGCTTACAAAGTACAAAAATTAAAGATTTCAGTCAAAACGGGAGACCCATGGGGGGATTCAGAAGACCCAAAAGTCACTTTCAAACAGCAGATCCTCCTCTTTTCTGTTATAACTGATAAAAACCAGCAAGATTATTAGACTGAAATATGCCAAAAATCACTTTGAAAGTACCTTTGGGTCCACTTACTTTTAACCAAAAAAAAGCTAAGTTAAAACTAGTTAAAAAAGGTAAAAAGGGAACCAAGGAAAGAAAGCTTTCCTTGGGATCTTCGCTTGCCTTTTAGGAAGCCAATATGATTTGCACTGACTGCTAGATTTATATTTTATAATAGAAAACATAAATCTAATGCATGCAAGCTACAAATTCTCTTTAAAATTCCTTGCAAAAAGGACGATTTCCCTAAAGCTAGATCTAGAATGCTTATGAAACCTTTTAAGAACAAGATCTAGATTATGGGCTTTGAGAAAATAGATCTATGTTAAATTTACTTTAAGATAATATCTCTAAACAATATCAAAGCTGTGAACAAAGTAACGAGGTAAAGGAATTGATTTTCAAGGAGGAAAAGGAGGAGAGAAATGCTGGTAGCCTTGAAGATCCACCGTGGAGCTTTCAGGTGGAATGTCTAGGGACTATGCCTTTGGAAGGTTTTGGAGAGAGTGAAGAAGAAAACTATATTAGCATCCTCTCCAATCTAGGAACCTACAGCTCAGCTGAAATAAAAAAAACTTGCCGAAATACTTGTGAGATCTGATTAGCACATACATAGAGATTCAAAATAACATGCATATAAACTTATAAAACATGCTGAATCTAGATCTCTAAACATGCATCAAAGGAAAGAGATGGCCAATAAACTTATTGAAAATCACCTTTCCTATCAAGATTATAATAAGCTTATTATCAATCTTAGCAATGAATCCACAAGCAATCAACAAATTATGAACATAGATACAGGTTACCTTAGTAAAAAATGGAAATGATCATCCACACATACAATGGCATAACACCATCTTGCCTCCAAAGCTTCTATTTATTTCAAATGAACAATAACAACAGTACAATAGCAGCAGCACCTCAATCCTAGTTCTAACTAGCTTGGAAGAGGCTGCTGTGCTTGGATATATACAAAAACAACGAGATCCAGCCCAGGGGGGTACAAATTCGAAGGAGACAGATCAAATCAGCTGATGGAGAGTCAATCAATGTAGATCTGAAGCTGAACTGAGCCTACTTGTCAACCGAGGGCCTGATTGAGCTGACACATCAACCCATAAACTGACACATCAGTCCATAAAGAATCTAGGAGAGTCCACACGTGTGGAGGAGAGAGAGAGGGCACAATTCCCCATGAAGACAGATGAAGATCAACTCTGGGTCTGATTTGATCACCTCCTTCAGTCAAGTATTTGTCAGATCCAGTCAATCTGGTTTAGATATGACTGATTTCAATCAAATTGGCTGAGAATACACTGATTTATGATTTTGGATTTGCTCCATTATTCATCAATTTATTAATTAAAAGAATCAATAATTGATTTTTGGGGCTTTCTGACCTGAGTGATGGAAAATCAATCAAAACTAGGAAATAGTGGGTCCATGGGTTTACATGGTGCTCTTAGCTTGAAAATGAGCACCTACATGACTGAAACTGACTATTTGGCCCACTTTTATTACAAAATCAATTTTTCCAATTAAACTATTAAAAATAGCCTAAGTTTTGGAAAAATTAAATTTTAATAAAAAACACTGAAAAAACTAAAAAATTAAAAAAATTGAAAAAACCCAAGGGAACTTAGACATGTTCATATGACTTGACCATGATGTCTAGCATGTTTATACATTGACACATAGACTCTAATAACCTCAATAGGCCTAAATGCCAAGCCGACCACCCAACTTTGGAGGTATGGAGTGAAAAACTCAGAAATTATCAGTCGTTTATTCAACAACCAATAATAACCAAGGGAAAAAACACCCTAGGTTGATCTAATTGACAAATAAAGTCTAAGAGACCGAGTCTTTTATAGACACTATCATGCTAGAACATTTATTACAATTCCCCCATGGGGTATGAACATGTGATATAGTACAACAAGCACTTCCAAGAAGTTCGAACAAGTTATCCTTGTCCAGTTCACCAGGATCACTTGATAAAAACCACTAAGTATAACTTAGGTGGTAACAGGTGGATCATGAGATGCACTTAGATTTGTAGGTGCTTGTGAAAATCTATGAGGACGATAATATTGGCCAAGCACTCATTGAGGTTGAGAGGAAGGATGAAGTGTTCTTCTCTACCATAAAGATTGATGATCACATTTTTTATGGATCAGCAAATAAAATTTCTTATTCATTCATTGATTGGGTGGATAGAAACACCTTTGAAGTGAAGACGGTGGGAGATGAACAATTTAATTTCTACAATAAATTTTTTGTTGTGACTGACATTGTTTTGGCATGTGGGAAGCCACAAGGATTTAATTTGTAGACATTGGATATCTTCCATACACATGCACATGAGGTGCATTCTAATTTTTTTGTGCTTAAAGACTGTACAAACAAGTTTGATGAGAACCAAGCACTTGGCCTTTTCCAGAAAAAACTAGAATTGTTTCTTGAAAAGAATCTCTTCCCCATGGGAGATTCATATGAGGATGAAGATGGGGAAGCCATAAGTTGGGTGGATAAGTATTGCAGAGATATGATTAAAAGTTCTACCCACACTTCTATTTCAGCCTCATCAAGCGAGAATGAAATTTGAGAGAATGAATTTTCCTTGTTGGTGGAACTGGAAGAGCTGAAGGATTTCCTAGGTGTTTGCAATGACTTGTGAAATGCACCATCACCCTCCCATCAGCCACATAGGAACATATTGCTGTCACTTGATGCCATTCAACCACATGTAGATTGGGTGGAATATTACATGTCACACATGGAGTCTTCTTGTAGAAATAATTATGCTCATGAGTAGTGGAAGGCAGCTGAGCAATCAAATTGCCAAGAGGAGTTGATGAGAAAAACGTATTGCATCAAGTGGTCTTGGTGGAGGAAATACACACCTTTGGATTGATTCTTGTAGCCTATGACCAGTGGCATAGAGTTGAGCCATTGGAAGTGTTCACATGGACCTTTTGGTTGGAGTGTCAGTACCCTCTCAGATTGGATGATGGGACACTTATTTATTTTTCCTGCTTCCATTTTTGGAGATAATTGTGATGCATCATCTTATTTTCAGTAGTTTGGGCATCCTTGTTGGTTGGATGATGTCTATACTCATGGGGTTGGGCATGGGACTCACATCTATTTCTTTGCAGCAACATCGTTGTGAGATTCAATGCTGATGTGCATCAAGCACATAAGGAACTTTATGTTGGGTGGGGAAATCGGACAGATTTCCAACTTTGCATTGAGAATTTCCAGTTTTCAGTGCAGTGGTATGATTTCCACAGCATGAATGTCATTTCTTCTGATGATAAATTTGTATGGTGGATTCTAATGTTTGGATACTTATAGTTGAGGAAATGGGATCCAGCCATAAATTTGCCAGATAAGTTGTGTGGGAAGGCATTCTCACTGAAGGGGGTACAATGCACGTACAATGCAAGCAATGGGACCCTCGCATTGCTTGTTTTGGAGAAACTTTACAGGCTAGCTTGATGGAGCAATTCAACATTTTTTTTCACAATGGATGCATGCTCCTGGTCTCCTACATGATGAACAAATTTGCAGCATTCTGGAGTGTTTCTGCTTGAGGACAAGCAGATTTGGGAGGGGAGGACTGTCATGTCCCCATATTTTGGGACATTAAAAGTGTTGACCATGATAAAATTCCTAAGGGCTCAAACTGATAGTAACTATTCTTCCTAGGAAAAATCTTGCTAATAATTGTTTTGAGGCATGTATTTAATTTAATTTCATCCTTTTATTAATTATGCAATTAAATGATGTGTAAATAAACTTGCCAATTCAAGTAAGAAATAGACTCCAAAAATGTTGCTATAAAAGAGAAAAAAGTAATATTTCAAGAAAAGCAGTAGAAATATAGAAAGCAGGATAAAACATCAAAAGTAGGAAAGTATGAAAAGAAGGAAAGTGAGAAAAATACAAAAAATAAGGAAAGGAAAAGCAAATAAAAGAAAGGAAAGTATGTCCACTCATGGGTGACCTATTCTCATAGGTCACTAAGCCAAGTAACTTCCTCAACAGGTCAACATTAATTCTATAAAAGAAGTATTCCAAATCCATTATTCAGTTTTGATGTTTTGATATTGTATTTATGTTATGTGAGCATAGTCTTTGAGTGTTGTGCCTTAGACCATTGGGTGATGATCCCCAAATCCATCCTCCCTTCTCTTCCATTTCCCTTTCTATCTATTGCAGGTCTATGGAGCACTAAGGTCAGCCAGTGAAGCTTATTCCAGAAGTCAATTGCAGCCTCCATCACCTACAAGTTGAGCTCTAGTGAAGCCCATGCTTCACCTATGCTCACAACCCTCTTCCAGTGAGGATTCGGGCCTCCTTCCAATAATTTGGAGCCTTCATCTCTTGTAGTTTCCTTCATCTCTTACAGCTTCCTTCATCTCTTCTAGTTTCCTTCAACTCTTCAACAAGTCATCATGAACACCTAGGAAAGCTTCCAACTCTTCCAGTTGCACCAACAAGGAAAATTCCTTCTCGGAAATTTCATTCTCGCTTGATGAGGCTGAAATAGAAGTGTGGGTAGAACTGTGAATCATATATCTGCAATACTTATCCACCCAACTTATGGCTGCCCCATCTTCATCCTCATTTGAATTTCCCATGGGTAAGAGATTCTGTTCAGGAAACAATTTCAATTGTTTCTGGAAAAGGCCAAGTGCTTGGTTCTCATCAAACTTGTCTGTATAGTCCTTAAGAACAAAAAAATTAGAATGCACCTCATGTTCATGTGTATGGAAGGTATCCAATGGCTGCAAATTAAATCCTTGTGGCTTCCCACATGCCAAGACAATGTCGGTCACAAAAAAAAAAAATTATCGTAGAAATTAAATTCTTCATCTCCCACCTTCTTCACTTCAAAGGTGTCTCTATCCACCCAATCAATGGATGCATAAGGAATTTTATTTGCTGATCGATAAGAAATGTGATCATCCATCTTTATGGAAGATAAGAACACTTCATCCTTCCTCTCAACCTCAATGAGTTCTTGGCCAATATTTTCTTCCTCATAGATTTTCACAAGCACCTACAAATCTAAGTGCATCTCATGATCCACCATCTCATGAGATTCCTCCCTCTGTTCAAGAATGCAATAAGCCTTGTGAATATGGATGAATGGTGTGTAGGAGGGTAGGTAATAACTTTTCAACTTATCATGAAGTTTCTCTATCTCCATCTTGGATTCTTGGAGTGCACATTGAGTGCTCTTCAAGGAATCTTGGGTGGTCAAAAAATATTGTGTGAGCTTGCAAATTCCTTCTCCATCCTTCAAGGATGATCCATGAAACACATCAGCAAGCTCAATCAAATCATCTCTATCAAAAATCAATTGTAAAAATTCCCCTTGTATTGTAGACAATGCCTTCCGCATCTCCTCCTTGGATTCAAGAAAAGATTGATCTTCCAATGAAGCAACTATCCAACACTGGTGTTCCACTGAAGAATGTGTGTCTTGGAGAAGGTGCAAGTCCTTTTGAATCTTATTTTCATCATTTTCAAAGGCCAAGGAAATGAGTGGCGTTCTTGAGGAAAATCACCCCCTTCTTCTTTCTTGCAATTTTCTTGTTGTGACTTGCAATTCTCTTTATGAATCTTTCTTTTCTCTTTCCCACCTGCAAAACTAGATGGCTCATAGCTCTCCACAATGGTGATAGTGGGATTGGGATTCTCAGTGAGTTCAATCCTCTCCTCTGATGTATATGAAAATTCATCATGCTACAAGAGAGTCCAAAATTCAGAGCTATGTGTGTAACACCCTGGTTTTGACCCCGTTTGCATTAAAAATGTATATGATGTATATATTGTAATTAATCGTGGTGTGGAGCTAAAGGAAAAATCTCCACCATCAATTTAATGTTTTATGTTACGGCGATTAAAATTGTTGCCGATGGTTTATCGTGCTATCCTGTACATTATAGTTTTTGGCATCATGTAAATATGCATCTTAATTAAAATACCCACAACCATCTGTGTCTATGCAACATTAAAAGAGATGGGGGCATGATTTTACTAAAGGAATAGGGAGGGAAATTATTTAAATCTTTGGGCCAATGGGGAAAATCCAAATGTCAAAGGGGGAACCTATCAAACCCTCAACTACCCATTTTGTCTTTTTCCCCAATCATTAAATTCTATCAGAATGTGGTTGAGTTAGTTATTGCATGGAGTGGGAAGAGTATGGGCACAAATTCGAATTGGGCAGAGGACCCATTTTTGGAAAAAGGTGTTCTGACTACCTTGGAAAGAAAAATGCCAAAAAATGTATTCCATTCTTCCATACACCCACGTTTTCCATTTTTACCTCACCATTCTCCTTCATGTTGGTTTCTTTCATGAAACCGAAACTTCTTTTGTGTTCATCCTTTATGTTTTTGCTCATTTTCCTTATCTTGCATGACCAAAAAATCCGTTTTGGTGTTCTTCAGCAAGTGGGAAAGGAGTATTTTTGTTTTGGGAGTTTATGGTAGTCGTTTTCGCTCCTGTAATGCCATAAACGTCCTCAAAATTTGTGGGCAAAGAAGATTCATGTTTTTGGGTTTGGTAGAGGCCGTTTTTTCCTCGAGATCCCCATAGTCATTTTCTAAAATTGATTTGTTGAGTTGGGTTTTTCTATAGGTCGATTTTTCCTCTGTGGAGCAATAGAACGGGTTTGAAATCGTTTTCCTCACCCTAGTATTTTTTCCCCATATGAAATTCATTTTTGGCTTCCCACGTGTTGTAAATTGCCAGCGAATGCATTTTTTCTATTATGGGCATTTTGTTTTGGTCTAAACTATTATGCACCCTACTTTGGGTTTGAACCAGTTAGGAGTGGAAGAGGGAGATTGCTTGATAAAGCTAGTGCATGAGGAACCTCACTGAGGGATCTTGAGGGCTGATTATTCCTTACTGCACATCCTGAATAGCACTTGAAGGAGATGCATATCCTGAGGGATAGTATAGAAGAGAAGGGGGTGATTCCTTGTGTTGGGTGTGTATGTGTTGGGAAATCCAAGTCAGATCTTGTGTAGGTGTCCATAGCTTTATTGTTGAGCTCACTAGCTTAGCAAGCAAGCCTTTCCATCCTCTTAGCAGTCTAATAAACCAAAACATAGCTTTTGCTTGACTACTTTTTGACATATCTTTGGCTATGTGTGAGCATTTTTAGTTTCCTTTTCCTTGGGGAATCATGCCCAACTCAGGGGTGGCAGTGATGCTAAGAGATTGATGAGAAGACTAGTCTATGGTTGGGTGGAACGTTGCAGTGGCATAGCTGGTTGTGGGGATATTCATTTGAATATAAGTATTCTTGTGTAATTACCCATTCAATTGTATTGTTTATGTGAATTATGATGAACATGTTAAAATGTGTTGAATGCTTGAATTAAACGTAATTTCTTTTGTTGAATGTTAATTCTTTATGCATCTGTATATCTTGAGTTCAATGCATTTTATTTTACGTTTATGGTGCTAGTTACTAGATTGATAGCAGAAATAGTCACATCCTCTCTCCAGTAGAGGGACAGGGACGTGACAATGTGCATCCCTTTGCACCAGATTTTTCTCCTTCAGATTTCCTAGTTCACACCTAGATGGCAGGGGCTTATGTTCCACTTCATTGGGAAATTCAAATGATGAATTCAGATATGATATTTGTTCTTCTTTTGGATCTGATCCAAAATATTCCTTCACCATCTTTACCCAAAATGGATGACTCTCAGGAAATATTGAGGATTGAGTCGATACTTACCACTCTTGTTGGAATTGTTCTATCTTAATTTGTGATTCTAAGAGGGCACTTTGAGTGTATCTCAAAGAATATTGGGTGGCCAACAAATCACCTTTGAGCTTGTAGTTATATTCTTCATATATGCAAATAATTTCTTGATCATGCAGTGATGCTTCCCGCAATAACTCAACAATCTCAAACATGTCATTTATATCTAAAAGAAATTGTGAGAAATTACCTTTGATTGTGGACATTGCTTTCTAGATATTCTCCATGGCTTCAAAGGAATATTGGCCTTCCATTAAAGAAGTCTCCCAACACATCTTTGACACTGAAGCATGAGTGTCATGGAGAATTTTCAGGGCCTCTTGGATCTTTTGTTCATCCATATTCAATGACCCTTCAAAAAGATGAGGTTCTTGTAGATGTTCCTCCTCTTCATTTTCCATCACCGGATCAATTTCATGTAGTGCACTTGAGCTTTTGAAATATGATCCATATGTTGTTTCTGCAATATAATAGTCTTTTAAGTCCTCAACAAAATAATTTGGGCTGCAACTTAAGTCCTCCTTCATCCTTGGTGCACCATAAAGATATTCTCTCAAAGTTTCATCCTTCACACTACATTCATTTTTGACACCAGAATTTTGAACCTCATCACTAGGGGGCTCAACCATTCCGATATTTTCAATGGAATTGGATTCCATATCAAATTTACACAATGAAACATAAACATCATAATTTACTAAATCAACATGTGTCATGTTCTCCTCCTTATGTGGTGGAATTATGATGGCTTGTTCACCCACCTATTCCTCTGCTTCACAGCCTAGCAGTGTGGCCTTGATTTCTTCTTCTGTATGTGGCTCTTGAGGTGACTCTAAATATGATTTGTATTCATATTTTGTATCTGATCCAAAAGATGTATCTTCAGCCATACATAATCCCACATATTGAGTAGTGATCTGAAGATCACCCACGAAGAAGCTTGAAGTGCATTCCTCTTCAAGTTCTCCTCCTATGCAACCACATTGTGGTGATTTTCACTTCACTTCATGGATATCTGCCTCTTCCTCATTTCTATTCTCCTCCAAGAAACTTGAGACCTTTTCATATTTAGGGGTACTCATGTCACAATATTCAAAATCTTTGTTTGAAGAAAAACCAAACAAACTCTTAAATCTTGAATATGAAGATGGATTTGAGGAATCTTCACCTTTGGTTCCTTCTTCTTCTTTTCTCAGAGAGATGGAACAACCTTGTTCCTCTCTGGATGGATTGCTGATCTTGAAATAATTCTCATAATCATACTTGGGCTAGAATCCATACTTGAAATAAATATAATCTCCAAAAGAAAGGTTTGCACAAATATTCCTACCCAAAGCTAGATAGTCCTTGTAGCAGTGAGGCATGTTCTCACATGCTTCAATGATCTCTGTCAAGTTTTCTTAACCATTGGAGAATCATATCTGATCTATTCCCCATATGATGTCCAATATTATTCATCATATTCATGTTTTAGTATTCCTCCATCAACATATATGATTTCTTCTTCTTCATATCTTTTGCAATATTCTTCATACTGCTCATCATAGCCATCCTCATAGTATGACATGGCTGCAAATTTCTTCAGTAAGAGATTTATTTCCACAGGATGATCTAAAGAAAAATATATTATACCACTGTGATATTCCTTATCTGATATTCAGATTGGAATATTAACTTGCTGCAATTTTTAAATTAAATTTCTGCTAATACTCTTGCAAACATACAATAATTTTTTGACGGGGAAATTAAGGTATTTCACTGGGATAAATTGCAAGCAAAGGGAGAGGGAAGTGGGAAGACACCAAAGATATTTCAGACATTGAATTTCCTCTTCCCTAACAAATTTATATCTGATTCGATTTAGGGTTTAGAGTCTGCTCCGCAGAAACCTACTACCACGCTTCTAGGCAATCAAACCATGAAACTAAGAAGAGTAGCTTGGTTTGTTTCAACCAGGGGATTTTGGAAACTTGCAGATGGATTTTAAATAATTGATATAACATAATTAATATTTTTGGACAGTTTTCATAAGTTCTGGAAAGTTCTGAGTAGTTTCCAAGAAATTTTGGTTTTTTCGACAGTTTTGTCCTAGTGAAACCTTGCACAGTGGAGGATCCCAAAAGGCAGTATGGATTCAGATAATATATGATAATGGGTAATTTTTGGATAAATATACCTATAAGTGATATTCATAAACTTAAATAACCATAATTTATTGATTATAACTCCCAGAATTTAAATTACGGCTAGACTAGTAAACAATTGCTAGTAATCTAGCAGGGGTGAGCAAATAAGCTTAAATTTTGGAACATCAGCTTATAATACCTGATCATTTAATTTGGAAGAGTCTATTACATAACATTACACCATATAATACCATTAAATTTCATTCTCATGGGAAATACTCAGTTATTATTATAGTAGGAGGCTCAAATCCTTCATTCTTGTGACTAGTTAAGCTTTTACATCTAAAGCTGAGTATGTAGATTTAATGGAAAGTAGTATTTAGACTTGGAAGATATAAATACAGTATTTATAAATATCATATATCATATACCAAAATAATCACTAACCATTACATCAAAAATCTCACAATGATAGGTAGGAGGCCCAAAACATGACCCAGGAAGGCCTGAGAGCATAGTTGAAGCATGGGCTTCACTGCAGCTCGACCTGAACATGATTGAGAATGAGAATAACTCTGATAATACTTCAATGTATGCAATATATCACTCCATACCTTCAATGGAAGAGAAGAGGGTGGAAGGAGAGGGGATGTGAAGGTTTGGGCTCATCTCCCAGTAGTCTGAGGCACAACACTAAGAAGCAATGCTTACATAAACATAACTCAACATACACAACAACCAAACTGAATAATGGAGTTGGAATACTTCTTTAATAGAATTAATGTTGATCATTTTAGCAAGTTACTTCGTTTGGTGACCTGCGAGAATAGGTCACCCATGAATGGAGATACTTTCCTTTATTTTTCTTTGCTTTCCCTTTCCTTTTTTTTCCTCTTTTTCTGTCTTTCCTTCTTTTCTGAACTTTCCTGTTTTTCATACTTTCCTTCTTTTCCTGTTTTATCCTACTTTCTGGATTTATTCTGTTTTTCCTGAAATATTCCTCTTTTCTCATTTTTGGAAACATTTTTGGACTCTAGTGCTTACTTCACTTGGCAAGTTTTGTTGAAATATTGTAACTTCGAAGACTATTCTATATGTATCTTTTGTGGTCCCCGATGGGCCTACCGGGATAATCACTTGTATTATCTTGTACCCCGATGCTTCTAATCGGAAGAACTAATAAGAGTCATGAGGTTGTCCCCTCTATATGTAAAGGTGGGTCATTAGCACCCCAGTGTGGTTACTTGAGCCTACATGTTGGATGAGTTAGTTGAATTGAACGGATGAATATAAATAGAGGTGTAGCTCTCCTCATTTGAGACACAGACACTCTCACTTGTGTAGCGCATTAGTGGAGAAGAGAAGTAGCTGGAGAAGGAGGAGGATCAGGATTTGATCTCCTTGCTAGTTTTATCTTTTATCTTTCATATTTTTGGGGCATCTATATTGAGGAAGCTTTTGCTGGGTTTTTCCCTTTAGGGTTTTCCCAAGATAAATCTTTGTGTTCCTTTTGTATGGTTGTGCTTGTGTATCTTTCAATGATCCTATTTATATGCTTTTGTTATGAAAATGAAATGAAGTACTGATGTCTTAGCTAAGCATATGAGAATTTAACATGGTATTAGAGCCACCCTGAAAGAAGACATTGTACAGCTAAAGAATCTATGGATTCTTATTTTTTGGGTCCCTATCCATGATCAATCAGAAAAAGAAGGCTAGACTGACTCTCCATTGAAGGGCACATCTTTCTGTCGAAGCGGAATTCGATTCCGAGCATTTTCAGTTTTGGTGCAGAAAATTAGGGCTTTCTACAGAAGAAGAATTTTTTAGTAAGCCTAGCATAGGATTGTTCCCCTCATCAAAATCGAATTTTAGAGACCTGGATCAATAAATTTGGTTGGGTGAAACTCTGGGAAAGTCAAACCCTAGTTTGACCCCGATCTGGAAAAACCCTAAATACTAAAACTGCTAAGTTTGGTACATTTGCTATATCCTGAGATGGATCAAGAGTTGAAAATTGTAGAGGCTGAATATTACATCCTGATTTAAACTGTGTCCGAAATTCTACCTCAGATTCACTATATTCTGGGAGATATGATCCCTCCAAGTTAGGGTTCCAGCCTCTTCCAGAATTCATCTCTAAACAGGTCACCTGGGGTGAATTGTTGTAGCATGGGATACAGAGGTCCAAATGGAATTCGCAAAGATGTTCCAGAAAGAGAACGGCCTGAAATTTCTTTGATCCAAATTTCAGAACCTGAATATGAACCAATGACACGTGGCATTCCGTACAAATGCACTGTTCTGAACAGTCTTCTAACAGGTCACCTTGGGAAAATGATCATAAATTCAAATTGGTGAAACCAATGCTGATGAAAATTGTGCTGTTGGATCAGGGACATGTGAGGTTACCTTAGTGAGAAATTTCAGACATAGAGGAGTAGTAGTTTTAGAGATATCACAGAAACAGTAACAGGCATTTCTGCAGAAGAAATTGGAAAACTAGGGCTTCCTGTTCTGGGAGCTTCCCTCCACTATTTTCAAAAAAGGAGTACATTGGACAGCTCCATTTGAAGAGATATATATTTCTATCTAATCATATCTGAAATATTCCACGTTTTTAAAATTAGGGTTTCTCTGACAAACCCTAGATCAGCCAGCGTCGGAAGCAGGACAGACACCTCAAATCGGTAAGATCTAATCTTTTGCTATTTGCATTTGAGGTTCTCATTTCAAAGTGATATATCACATCAGCTTGATGATAAGCTTGGTAAAGTTGACAACTTCCAAGCATGGAAGTATTTGATCTCTCTGAAGAAAATGAATTGGACACCTTCATGAGTAGAGAGGTTCCAGTTCTAGAAGGAGATGAGGCTCAAAGCCTTACATGAGAAGAACTTGATCAAGGCCAAGAATATCATTGTTGATTCAATCACGGATCAACTTGTACCACAAGTGTATTCTCTAAAGACACTGAAGATATTTGATTCCTTGATCAAGATATTTGAAGATAAGAACATAAATCAGAAGAGGGATTTGAGAAAACAATTGAAGAATGTGAAGATCCAGAATGCAGAACATCTTGAAGCGGTAGAAGAAGAAGCGGAGAATGTAGAAGTGGTGATAGCCACCTTGAATGGCCTCCCAGGATCATAAAATTCATTCATTCAAGGAATATGTGCCAGAAGGAAGTAATTACTTTCAACAGAGTCTGGGAAGAAGAAGAAGCTCGTCTCATAAGAAGAGAAGAAGAAAGATGGGAGCAAATTGAAGATCAAGCTCTCAACATTCAAAGAATATCCCTCAAGCGACGAGGAATATGAAGAAATCAATTCTTGATGAACCTCTTATCAATCTTATCATTTGGATAACAAATGATGATTTCATGAATGAAGAAGATCATGAAGCAGAATGATCAAGATGGATTCTACCCACGAAACAAATAAAAGATAAGTATTCAATTGTCATTTCATGATATTGTTTTGTTATACATTTGATTATATTTAGTTGATGTGTTATGCATGATAGATTGTTTCCATTAATGACTGTATTCTACTAATATGCATGTGATGGGTAAGTAGCTTATGGTGCTATAGAACTCTCCATTGCTACTTATCTAGAATGAAACCTTTTTGCTAACATATTGGATTGGTGCACAATCTCAATGATGTCATGGTAGAAGGAATCTAGAAAGTTTTTGTGAGATATGAATGAATGTTGTATTGGCTAAACAGTTGCATGATACATAATAATTTGTTGTTATGCATATGTTTTATGAAATAGTTCTAACCATGCAACTTGTTCATTTGAATTGTAGGAAAGGTCCTGTACAACCTCCTACAAGAAAATAAGGATGAGACTTGTTCCAAAGAACAAGTGATGACAATTCAAGATTCACTCCAATAAACATGAATTTGAAGCTCCCAGGGTTAGAGACAACATGACGGAAGAAAGAGCTTCAGAGAGTGGTAGATCCACCTCGAAGGATGAAGACCACAATGGGTACGAAAGATAACTCAATATGAAGAAAAGAATGCTATGAAAGAAGCTATGATAAAAGAATAACAGTTGATCATGGGGAATGATGTATACGATATGATTTCGAGACATAAAGGGAAGTACGTTGTATCTTCCATATGGATCTACAAGAACAAGTGTACAAAGCAAGGTTCATGATTTGCCTCAGAAAGAATAGACTATGACATGACATACTCTATTGACAAGCATATATCGAGCATAGAACCACCTTTACAAAATGAAGAAGGAAGATGATATTCCACTTCAGGGGGAGTGACTACAGAAGATATCTAAGTTCAACATGGTACGACATGATGGACAGCTTCCTGCTAGATCGAGACTTTACCAAGAGTAAAGTGGGTTCCAACCTTCAAGGTTGAATACAGAAGACTAGGATATGTTGATGAACTGACAAGATGAACTCATGGAAGATGTTATGATGAAAGAATACTAGAATGCTTTTTGGAATACAGTTCCCAAACCAGAAGGAAAGAGTATAGTATCCTCCAAATGGATATGCAAAATAAAGCATGTAGCTAACATAAGTATTGAGAAATATCGGTTGCTAGAGGTTTCTCTCAGAAAGAGGGAATTGACTATGAAGAGACATTTGCCCCAGTAGCACGGTATACTTCGATTAGAGCTATCATGGCACTTGCATCTATGATGAAGTGGGACTTACACTAGATGGATGTAAAGACAAGCCTTCTTTAATGGTATGATTGAGGCATATTTTTACATCAAATAGTCATGAGGATTTGAAGTTGAAGACAAATGGAATCAAGTATGCAAGTCGAAGAAGACTCTCTATGGCCTGAAGCAAGCTCCCAGAGCTTGGTATGGAAGAATAGATAGTTTCTTGATGAACATGGGATTTTCCAAGAGTAAATTCGATCCTAACCTTTAATCCAAGTTTGTAGAAGATGAACCTGCCATACTATTACTATATGTGGATGCCTTGTTCTTGACAAGAGGAATGAGAAATAGATTGTGGAAAGCAAGAAGAAACTAGCAGAAGAATTTGAGATGAAAGGCCTTGCGTTAATGCACTATTTACTAGGTCTAGAAGTATGGAAAAGTTCAGAAGGAATATTTCTCAACCAGGGAAAGTATGCGGTAGATATATTGAAGAGATTCAATATGTTGGAATGCAAAGTCATGGCCACACCCATGGACTCCAACCTGAAGCTGTTAGCTGATGACTCAACAAATTTAGTGAATGTGACTCACTATATATAGATCATTAGTTCATTGATGTACTTAACAAATACCAGACCAAACATTTGTTTTGCTGTGAACATCTTAAGTCAATATCTTGTTCAACTAAGACAGGTTCACCTAGTAGCTGCAAAACATGTGATGAGATATCTGAAAGGGACTATAGAATTTGGTCTATACTATGATGGTATCCATGAGTATAGATTGTATGGCTACACAGATGTAGATTGGACTGGAAGTATCTCATACAAGAAAAGCACATCAGGTAGATGCTTTTGTTTGTGGTCTGCTATGAGTTCATGGTTTAGTAGGAAACAGTCCAGTGTTTCTCTTAGCTTGACTGAAGTAGAATACATAGCAGATTGCGATGCTAAGTTGTGAAGCTATATGGCTTCAGAAGCTGATATCAGGTCTCTTTGACCTCAAGATGGATACTACAATGATTCTATGTGATAACCAGATGACAGAGAACCCTGTGTTCCATTGTATCACATAGAAATACGGTATTTCTACATATGAGATAAGATGCAGATGATGATGTTCCATTATTTCTATATTGAATATATAGATGATGTTTCAGTATTTACATACTATAGATGTAGATGATGGTGATTCCGTATTTCTATAGAATATAGAGGTGATGATGCTTTCAGTATTCACATACTGGAGATAAAGATGGTGATAGTTCAGTATTCACATACTAAAGATGTAGATGATGATTGTTTGGTTGCTGATGTGCCAACGAAGCCTCTGTCTCGAGTAAAGTTCAAACACTTTCGAGACAAGCTTGGTGTTGTTCGAAAAGACCTTCCTTGAAAGGGGGAGTAGTGATGTTGCAGTGGGATTGTATCATCCCTGGGCTCTTGCCCTAAAGTGATTCGGTGACCTCGGTCCTCGAGAATGAAGAGGGATTGTATCATCCTGGGACATCTGTCCAAAATAGATCTAGTGACCTCGGTCTTCATGAATGTGGTGGGATTGCATCATCCCTGAACTTCGGTTAAAAATGTATCTGGAGGTCTCGGCCCCCGTGAACATGGTGGGATTGCATCATCCCTGAACTTTGGTTCAAAATCTATCCGAAGGTCTCGGCCCCCGTGAATGTGGTAGGATTGCATCATCCCTGAACTTCGGTTAAAAATGTATCCAGAGGTCTCAGCCCCCGTGAATGTGTTAGGATTTCATCATCCCTGAACTTCGGTTCAAAATGTATCCGGAGGTCTCGTCCCCCGTGAAAGTGGTGGATTGCATCATCCCTGAACCTTGGTTCAAAATGTATCCGGAGGTCTCGACCCCTGTGAAAGTGGTAGGATTGCATCATCCCTGAACCTCGGTTCAAAATGTATCCGAAGATCTCAGTCCCCATGAATGTGGTAGGATTGTATCATCCTTGAACTTTGGTTCAGAACGGATCCGGTGACTTCGGTACTCGAGAATGTGCATTGATCCTGTAATTCCTAGAGGAAGTATTGTTTGAGTTCCACATCTGTGTTGATCCCGTAATTCCGAAAGGAAGGATCGTTAGTAACTCCGTAAAGACCTAAATCCCATAATTCCAAAAGGAAGGATCATTGAATTGATCCTGTAATTCCAATAGGAAGGATTGTCTGAGTTCCACAGATGTGTTGATCCCGTAATTCCAATGGGAAGGATTGTCTAAGTTCCACATATGTGTTGATCCTATAATTCTGAAAGGAATGATCGTTAGTAACTCCGTAAAGACCTAAATCCCTTAATTCCGAAAGGAAGGATTATTGAATTGATCTCGTAATTCCAATAGGAAGGATTGTCTGAGTTCCACAGATGTGTTGATACCATAATTCCAATAGCAAGGATTGTCTAAGTTCCACAAATGTGTTGATCCCATAATTCCGAAAGTAAGGATCCTTAGTAACTCCGTAAAGACCTAAATCCCATAATTCCTAAAGGAAGGATCATTAGTAACTCTGTAAAGACCTAGATCCCATAATTCCAAAATGAAGGATCATTGGTAACTTCGTAAAGACCTAAATCCCGTAATTCCGAAAGGAAGGATCATGTTGATGTTTTGATGATGTTGATGTTTTGATGATAATGATGTTTTTATGATGATGACGACGTACTGATCGAAAGATCAGTGTATGATGATGATGATGTACTGATCGAAAGATAAGAGTATGATGATGATTACGATGTACTGATCAAAATATCAGAGTGTGATGATGATGATGTACTGATCAAAAGATCAGAGCATGATGATGATGTACTGATCAAAAGATTAGAGCATGATGATGATGTACTGATTGAAAGATCAGAGTATGATGATGATGATGTACTGATCAGAGTATGACGATGATGATGTACTGATCTAAAGATCAGTATGTGATGATGACAATGTATTGATCAAAAGATCAGAATATCATGATGATGATGCTGTTCGAGAATTGAAGTATGATTATGGTGCTGATCACGATGTTACCGATCAAGTTACTGATCGAAAGAACAAAATGTTGAAGATGTTGTTGCTGATAGAAAGATCAAAGTGATGAAGATGTTTCTGATCAAAATGCTGAAGATGTTGTTGCTAATCGAAAGATCAAAATGCTGAAGATATTGTTGCTGATCGAAAGGTCAAAACGCTGAAGATGTTGCTGATCGAAAGGTCAAAGTGCTGAAGATGTTGCTGCTGATTGAAAGGTCTAAGTGTTGAAGATGTTGTTGTTCGAAAGTTCAAAGTACTGAAGATGTTGCTAAAGATGTTGCTAATCAAAAGATCAAAAGATGCTGATGCTGATCAAAGAGTTGCCATCATTGAAAATTGAAGACGAAGACTATATGATGTTGAAAAGCTTCCAATGATTTATAGATGTGTTACCCTGATGATGATGATTATGCTCTCTCTCTCTCTCTCATGTTATTGTTGTTGTTGCTGTTGATGTAGAATACCCTTCTCGTTAAGGGGGAGTGTTGAAATATTGTAACTTCAAAGAATATTCTATATGTATCTTTTGTGGTCCTCGATGGTCCTACCGGGAGAACCACTTGTATTATCTTGTACCTCGATGCTTCTAATTGGAAGAACTAATAAGAGTCATGAGGTTGTCCCCTTTTATTGTAAAGGTGGCTCATTAGCACCCCAGTGTGGTTACTAGAGCATACATGTGTAACTCGAGCCCACATGTCAGATGAGTTAGTTGAAGTGAACGGATGAATATAAATAGAGGTGTAGCTCTCCTCATTTGAGACACACACACTCTCACTTGTGTAGCGCATTAGTGGAGAAGAGAAGTAGCTGGAGAAGGAGGAGGATCAGGATTTGATCTCCTTGCTGGTTCTATCTTTTATCTTTTATCTTTTTGGGGCATCTATATTGAGGAAGCTTTTGTTGGGTTTTTCCCTTTAGGGTTTTCCTAGGATAAATCTGTGTGTTCCTTTTGTATGGTTGTGCTTGTCTATCTTTCAGTGATCCTATTTATATGATTTTGTTATGAAAATGAAATGAAGTCCTGATGTCTTAGCTAAGCATATGAAAATTTAACAGTTTATTTCGACATCATTTGATTGCATAATTAATATGAGGATGAAATTAAATTAAATACATGCCTCAAAATAATTATTAGCAAGATTTTTCCTATGAAGAATAATTAATGTCGATTTCAGCCCCTAGGAATTTAATCATGGTCAACACTTTTAATGTCCGAGAATATGGGGACATGACAGTCCTCCCCTCTTCACTTCTTAGGTACCATGTCTTATTTGGCTTGTAGTTGTTAGGAGTTGCTCAAATATATGAGCTATAATTAAATAATATGTTAGAGAGAGTTTTTGATGATTTCATCTATGAGATTCCCATTATAAATTTTAGTACTTAAGCACGAGGTGTACCATTACCCTTAATGTCATTATCTTTGACTCATAAGAGCTCTATATTTTCATGGATTATTCTTTCCCTATGATAGCTTATGAAATACTTGTACAAAACCAAGTGCCCTCTATTAATTCTTCTTCTTTTAAAATGTTGGATGAGAGCATTTCCCAACTCCTTCCATGCCCTTTGTCACCTTAGTGTAGCATTCAGTGAGGTCTTCACCATGTTGTGGATTCCTATGTCCACACTTAAAGGAATCATTTCAATCATGATCTCGTACAGTAGGTCTCATCCTTTTAGGTCATTTTGGGCCATACATGCTATGCCAAAATAACCTATGGCATGGATAACCACAACATTTTTACCATTCACCATTGATGGATTTTTACTCAACTCATTGACTATTAATTGTTTTCCATGTCATAAGGAGAGGGTTTCTCTCTTCATACCATAGTTGTTTTCTCACAAGAGGCACCAAATACATAGCATTGGATAGGAAATGTTATGCTACAAACTCAACTATCTAATGGATCTATTATATATTGGCCATGTAATGAATATATAAGCCCCCTTTGTTTATGGTTTGGGACACATTACCTCTCTAAAATTTAAGAGTGTCATTAAAATATTAGGATAAAAATCTTCCTTATGGTGAACTTATTACAATATTTACCTTCCTTAGTGGATATGAAACTCAAAAATTTTATCATCAACATGAAACCTCATTACACCTCATCATTTATAAGGCCAACAATTTTACTTCGCTAATGATTAGACCACTATTAATACAGGAATCTATGCTCTAAGATGGATCTATATTGTGAGAAACACTCAATTGTATACTAATTATTTCTCCCATAGAAAGTACAAAATATTAACGTGCATACTCAACTCTAACCCCATAGAAATTCTAACTCTACTCTAGATTTCATGCCGTCCATCGTCTATAGGATTTCATAGTTTAGGTCTACGCTGATATGTTTTCTTCAATGAAACCACTCACATGGTAAAAATTTATTCCAAATAGAGGAAACCCATGTGGTCAAAAGAGGGATTTACATCCTATGAATTCTTACACATGATATCAACCAACCAACCATCCTATGAAATTTGGTGGTCGACTGTCATAAGTAATGCTGATCGACCATCCAATGTGTTAACACAATATAATGACAAAAGGGTTTCATTCCATAAATTGTATTAATATTCTCTCAATCATCTACCCATTACTTCGTCATATTTTTTGATTTGCGGAATACAAATCAAAACAAACAAACATATTTCATTTCCTATGCTTATCATAACAAACAAACATCTGAGGATATTGTACGACATTAATTGAAGTTCTCAAGATATAGTATGACATTAATTGAAGGGATA
Source organism: Pseudotsuga menziesii (assembly GCA_001517045.1). Taxonomy (NCBI): domain Eukaryota; kingdom Viridiplantae; phylum Streptophyta; class Pinopsida; order Pinales; family Pinaceae; genus Pseudotsuga; species Pseudotsuga menziesii. The sequence continues at coordinate 63,802 of LPNX010317826.1, read as the reverse complement.
TACATCTCACCCATTCATTCACATCACATGGCCTCGAATAGAAGGAGAGAAGCTAGTATTCCATCTCCACCTCCACCTCAAGGGAGGAGATCTTCTCATCTCTCCTCCAAAGATTAGATGGCCCCGACTAACATTAAAGAAACCAGTAGTCCATCTCCAGCTCCAGCTCCACCTCCGAGAAGGATCACTTTCCATGCCTTCTAGAAAAATTAGATGGCCCAAGCTAACAGGAAAGTAACTAGTATTTTAGCTCCAACTGCATCTCTTGGGAGAGTTTCTGGTTGTCTCTCCTCCAAAAATCATGACCCTGACTAAAATGAAAGGAACTAATAGTCCATCTACAATTCCACATCCAGGGAGAATTTGTGCGTGTCTCTCCTCCAAAAAATCCAATGCAGAAGAAGAAATGAAGTAGGAGGCACCCACAAGGGCTCTGAAAGTTTAGTTTCCCCATGTCTGCAAAGAAATATTCGACGAGATTACTAGATATTTGGACATCAATTGTGACAACAAGTTTAATAAGGGGCATAAGTGTAGTGAGAAGAAAATATTCTAAATAGATTGTGAAGAGGAAGAAGAACCAGAACCAGAATAGTCTAAAGCGGTAGATATAGAAGATACCATTCCAACCATATATTTCCATGCATTTGATAGAATTTGAACTCCTCAAACTATCAGGATAGAAGGATAGAAGGATATATCAAAAAATAAATTGAAGAGTGTTGATTGACTCTAGTAGTACCCATACTTTATTAATTGCAACCTAGACAAACCTCTCGATTCCTTTGTATACCATGCACCATAATTTCAAGTAATGAATGCAAATGGAGGTACCATAATTTGTTTATGGAATTTATATAGTATTAAGATTACTATGGGGGAGTATTTATTATATAGTCCAATGTTTGAAATCCAAATGGGTGGTGTTGATGTTTTACTAGGGTCCATCAAATGGTTACAATCATTGGGAACACCAGCTCTTAATTTTCAAGAACTTTCCATGAGATTCTCTTTAGAAGGAAAGAAAATTGAACTGAGAGGTATTCCAAAGAAACCCTGTAAAGTGATAATATTGAACATCATGACAAAAATGATAAAAAGGGGACAACATGGAGTAATTACACAAGATGTGCTAGATTCAATCATCATTCAACCTACCCAAAGTTCCTTATTTTCACCAATGGTGATGCTTCAAAGAAAGGAAGGTTCATCGAGTATGTGTTTATATTATAGATATATTTGTAAAGTCATGTACCCATTGTCCTAATGATGCCATTGGGGCTATGGAACACCCAAATTATTTGCGAAAAACACCTTTGATATTCCATTTAATTTTTCTATGGTTTAACTTAAATATTTACATTGGAATTAAATGCATAAATAATTACTCATAAGTTTATATATGCATATACAAAGTTATTGCAAGAAATTCCTACATGAATGCAATAACATAATTCCAATAATTTCATCCAATTAAATCATTATATAGAAATAAATACGTTAGACACATATAAAAGATAGGCACAACATAGTTCATACATAGGTGTACTTATATGAAAATATAAACCGATTGACTGCAAACCAAGGATGTTTCTCCTACTTGTAGTATTTTTCAGCCCATATATTTATTTGACAATCCACTCCCAAGATGGGGCTATTAAACAACAAGAAGGTACACCAAATATTCCTTCTACAACTATCCCAATATGATAGCACTCCTTCCCCATCATTCTCCACAACCCAAGGAATGGGACTCCCTTTAACGAGTTAACAATCCCTTAAGATCCCTTCTCTGAGTTAAAATCCCCTTAAAATCCCTTCTGTGAGTTAACAATCCCTCTGGGTTTTGAACCCAATTCTCTTTTAGGACTCCAAGACAATATAACTACGAACTCTCTATTCCAAGACTTGAGGGATTTCTATTGATTGATTAAGGCTCTAGTCTAAGATATGGGTGAAGGTGGTTAAAATATGAAAACAATTGATGGCTTAATCATTGGATAATGATGGAATAATTGACTAGATCTTGATATTTATATGCATGCTGAGAACTATCCAAGTGGCATGAAGGATGATAGGAACTAGAAAAGTCACATACATGGGGTTGGACACATTTTATCCCTCTAATCCCAATCTTTGGTAATTACTTAAGACTATGGTTACCTAAATTTTATAAATAGGGATTAATAAAACTTAGTATAAAATGAATAATAAGAATAATTATTTAACTCCTAAGTCACTAGGGTCATATCCCTTTTAACCCACTTCTTACTCTCCCTCTTGTGGAATTATATCCCCCCGTCTCTTGTTTGTCCTTTAGTCTAGAATAATCATGGATTTTGTATTAAAAAGTGAATATGCACATAATTACATAATTTGGCCACATTGGACCATTCATATCCGACATGTATCCATTTCATCAATATTTACATATTTACATATTGCGGTAAAAACGAGGTGTTACAAATAAGATGACCATTAAAGTTAAGTTTCATATTCAAGTCATAGATGAATTAAAAGGAGAAATGTTCTGTACCAAGTTGCATGTCCATTTTGGATATAATCAAATCAGAATGAGGAAAGAAGACATTATGAAAACAATGTTCAAAACACATGAAGGTTATTATGAATTTTTGGTGATCCCATTTGTCCTTACCAATGGTGTACCAATGCAACTTCCACATTACAAAGCTTAATGAGTTGTATTTCTAAATCCTTAAAACAATTGTGTTAGTATTTTTTGATAATATATTAATTTATATAAAATATTAGGAAGATCATTTACAACATGTTGACAAGGTCCTAAAACTATTGAATGAGCACAAACTATATGCCAAGGCTTATACCTATTTCTTTGGGATTTAACAAGTGGAATATTTATGTCATATTGTATCTAATGAAGGTGTAAAATTGGACCCTAACAAAATTAATGCTATCATGGAATGGCCAATTCCTAAAACCTTGAAGAATCTTAGAGAATGCTTAGGGTTAATAGGATACTAGGACAAGTTCGACAAGAATTGTGGTCAAATAGTAGTACCTATAGCAAAGTTATTGAAAATGAGGCATTCTCTTAGACTCAAAAAACAAGCAAATCTTTTGAAAAACTTAAATTGGCTAGGTGTACTTAGTACTACTCTTGTATTAGCCACACTTGACTTCACAAAAACCTTTATTGTGGAATTTGATTCCTTAGGGAATGACATTGGTGTAGTTTTAATTCAAGAAGGAAGGCCCATTTCCTTTGAGAGTTCCAACTTAAAGGAAAAATATTACTCAAACCATTTTATGAAATGGAAATGTTGGACATACCGTATAAAATTAAGAAGAAACACCCTTACCTAATAGAAAGACAATTAAAATTAAGAATATATCATGATAGACTAAATTACTTATTGGAATGTTGATTATCTTTAGAAGAGCAATAGAAATGTGTTACAAAGATGCTAGTTTATCGATTTCAAATTGTTGGCATAAAAGGAAAACAAAACATGGGGGAAGATTCATTTCCAAGAAAATAAGATGACACAAAGGGCTTACTATGTTATGTTTGGACATTATGAAATCTTATTGAGTAGAAGAATCAATGATAGAATGGAAATAGGATCAGAAAGCATGCAAGATAATCCAACAAATATAACAAGACCCTAGTTGACTAGAAAAAAATGTTTGGAAGAATGATTCACTATGGAAATAGGATCATGTATATATATGTAAGAATTATCAAGTGAAACATAAGATATTTTAAGAATTGCACACTTCTCATATAAGTGGACATTCACGGTTCTTGAAAAATTATCATAGGACCAACACGTATTTTTAAGGGAAGGTATTAAAATTGATGTCTAAAAGTTTGTGGAAAATGTTTTGTTTTACAACATAACAAAAGAGAGACAAACAATACTTCAAGTATTCTAAATCCATTATCCATAGCAAGTCGGTGTTGGGAAGAGGTCTCAAAGGATTTTATCATAGGTCTGCCAAATTCAAAATGGAATACCATTATCATGGTGGTAGTGGATCAAATCACAACTTATGCACATTTCTACACTCTTTATAATCATTTTAAAGAAAGTACAATACTTGCAAAAATTATGGAAATAATTCAAAATCTACATGGAATCTCCAAGGTTATTTTAAATGATCAAGATTCATTTTTCACTAGTAAATTTTGGAAGGATATATTTTTGTGTTTGGGAACTCAGTTGGCTCATATATCCTCTTACCATCCTCAATTTGATGGGAAATTTGAGATTGTAAATCAATTCCTACAAGGGTATCTTCCTTGCTTTGAACCTAATAAATAAGCACAATAGGTTAAATGGTTTCCCTTAACAAAATACTGGTACAACACATGTTTCCATACTTCATAAAAAAATGACACCATTTTATGGCACTTTATGCTTTTCATCCTCCTTCCATCACATCATTCTTGAAAGAGAAGCTTAATGTTCAAGTAGCGAAGGATTATATAGAATGAAGAGAATGAATTCTAAACCCACAAAACTTGAATTAGCCACAATGAGTAGAAAAATTGAATGATTTTTTTTATAATAAGAGAGAAGACTTTTTATGGGTGTAAAACACACCATTTCAACGAAATGGTGTGACCCTATGTTTAGCTAATTAATATTACATTTAATATTTAAGTTAGTTGCTCTTAAATACTTAGATACATAACATTGTCGATGTATTTTAGAATGATTTTTCCTCAAAGAAAGGGTAAAGATGAATATCATTGATGGAATTGTTTTGTCTCCCATGACGCGTCTTCATCTGGAAAAATATTCCACCTAATGAGATATTCCTTGAGTTTTCGAGAACGAAGTCTTCTTTATTTGGTTTCAATGATTGCCTCTAGTTCCAAAATGATCCTTCCTTTGTTATCTAACATAGTAAGTATTATTTGCACTATTTTATGTTTCCCCAACATTTTTTTGAGACATGATACATGGAAGACATTGTGGATACGACTTTTATCAGGTAGTTGTAATTTATACGCAACTTGGCTAATCTTCTTGGTAATCTCGTATGGTCTGTATAACTTTGGGGCCAACTCTTTTTTTACTCCATGTTTAAGAGATATCTATTTATAGGATTGGATTCTTACAAGCACCCTGTCTCCTACTTCAAATTCTCTTTTGGTTCTTCATTGATCTGCTTGTTTCCTCATGCGTTTTGTGCCATGAATAAGTTATCCTTGAGTAATTCAATCATTTTTTGAGATTTATCTAGTTGGTTCCTTAATTTATGAATATTGATGTAATTTAGAACTAACTCCTTCCAATTCGGGGGTTCATACCCATATAAATCTTGGAAGGAGGTCAATTTTGCGGAGGTGTGGTACGTTGAACTGTACCACCATTCTATTAGGTGTAACCATTGAGACAAATGGTTTTTCTTATTTGTTATGAAACAATGTAGATAGGATTATAAGAATTTATTTACAGCTTCAGTATGGCCATCTATTTTGGGGTGGTAAGATGAGATCGTATTGAGTGATGTGCCTACTTGTTTGAAAAATTCCCTCCAAAATTTTCCATTAAATTTTGCATCTCTGTCACTGACGATGACTTTTGGGAAGCGATGTAATTTGTAGATATTCTTGAAAAAAACATCTGCAATTTGTTTTGTCATGTCTATTTTTTTAATTGCCATGAAGTGTGCAAATTTGGTTAGTCGATCGACCACTACAAATATTTTGTCCTTTCCTTCCAATGGAGGTAACCCATCGATGAAGTCCATTGATATCTCTTCCCATTTCTGTTTTGGAATGTGTAGGGGTTGGAGTAACCCCGGGGTTAAAAAAATTACTCTTTTTTTCCTCTATCATTTGTGTGGAAATTGAACCCAAGTGAAAAACAATTGCACTCACAAAATTGCTAATCAAACCTGCAAATTTACACACAAAGGAGACTGAAATTGGAGCATAAAACTAATATGTATTGAATAAGTGTACAATAGCCAATGTTATGAAGTAATAGGCTGCTGTAATATATAATTACATGAGAGATTCGAATGCATAAGGATTCCATTCGAAATATTCAAAAGTAGGCTTACTAAATCTAGTCAAATCCCCCATAGGTGCATAAAGCAGTTTCAAAATCTACCTAGGAGCTTTTGAATTGGAAAAGTCAAGTAGGAAAGCTAATAGGTGATGGAAATAAAAATCATACATGATTTTATTAGGATAAAATAATGGAGGATGATAAGGGAAAAAAACAAGTCAACTGCACCTAGTCATACTTTCCCTTTTGCCATAAATCTCAGTAAAGCAGGAAACAAAGCAGAAAAAGAAGATATGTGCTAGGGAGGATCTGGAATAAATCAAAAATGCTAAATATGGTTTCCAGGAGGTTTCCAAAGCACTCCATGACTTAGTTTTAGCAAGTTTGACTTCTAGGACATGTGGAAGACAACTTGCATAGAGTGGAATATTGGAAACTAGGAAAATAAGACAAAAATGGATTAATTAATGTCTGAGGTAGATAAATATGGGTTGATTATTCTAACAAACCCCCTTAAGCCTGACTTATGAGTAAATATTAGAAAATTATAGGGCCTAGAAACAAGGCTTAGTCACCCTTTACATACTGCATGTCCATTTAACCAAGGAAAGAGGCAAAAACCCAGTGGGAAAAATCCTCTTTTAAACATGGATAGTAGAACAAAATTTGAAAATATTGTCATCAATCATGCTTCACAGCATGATCAACAATCCCCAATAGTTATTTGAGATTGTTGAATGTATTCTCACAAAAATCTTTGGTGAAGATGTCTGCTACTTGTTCTGAAAATGCACAAAAGAGTAGGTGAATGGTGCCATCATGTACAAGCTGTCTGATGTAGTGCATATGGATCTCAATGTGTCTGGTTCTCTGTCTCTGAACTAGATCATTGTATATTTGAATGGTGCTCTAATTATCACAATAGATAATAGTTGATAACTCTTATTCAAAGACACACTCACCAAGTAACCCCTGCAACCATAAACATTGAATTGTTGCATTTACAACTCCTCTGTACTCTGTTTCTGTAGATGAGAGTGTAATGGCACTCTGTTTATTGCTTGACCAGATGATTGGTCCTTCAGCAAGCATGAAAAAATATCTTGATGTTGACTTTCAATCTGTGTTGTCACCTGCCCAATCACTGTCAGTAAATGCAATCAAGTCAAGATCATATTTAGCTTTGTAGAAGATCCCATGAGTTCTTGTTCCTTGAACAAAGTTAAGGATCCTTTTGGATGCTCTCCAATGGATCTCATGAGGCTGATCCATGTATATTGAAGCCACACATACTGCATAATAAATATCAGGTCGAGTATGTGTAAGGTACAGCAAACACCCAATCCATTGTCTATACAGTGTACTATCTACCATAGGAGAAGAACCTGCTTCTTCAAGCTTAACTCCTGAAAGGAAGGGAGTATTTCTTGGCTTGCAATATTTCATGTTGAACTTGTTCAGTAAATCCAAAGCATACTTGGACTGATGTACTTTTATTCCATGTTGGGATTGAGCAATTTCGAGACCCAAAAATTGGCTCAACAAGCCCAAATTAGTCAAAGAAAATGCATGGTTCATTGCATCCTTCAAGGAGGCAATTTATGTCTTTGAGCTTCCTGTAATAAGAAGGTAATCCACATAAAAGACAATAATAATCAAAGAACAATGAATCAGATTCAAATAAACATTAGTATCAGACTTGCATCGAACAAAACTCAATGACAGCAAAAATCCATCAATATTGGCATACCAAGCCCTGGGGCCTTCCTCAAGCCCATACAATTCTTTAGCTTGCACACAAAATATGGATTAGTAACAAACCCTTGAGGCTGTGTAATGTAAATATATTCAGTAGTATCTCCATTCATGAAAGCACACTTCACATCCATGTGGTGTACCTCCCACTGCTTCGAAGCTGCAATGGCTAACGCTAGCCTGATGGAGTCCATCTTTGCCACTGGTGCAAAGGTCTCATTGTAGTCAATACCATGTACCTGTGAGTATCCCATGGCTTCCAATCTTGAATTATAATTTAAATTTCAACGATCAGCAGAAAACTTAGTTTTGAAAATCCACTTACATTGAACTAGCTTCCTCCCTGGGGGAAGATCAACCAGCTCTTAAGTGTTGTTCTTCTAGAGTGAGCTGAATTCTTCTTTCATGGTTTCTTGACATCTTGGATCATGTTCTGTATATTCATATGTATGTGGTTCTTATTAAACCATGAAATTTAATTTATCTACAAATAAAGGGTCTTTCATACACAGGGCACTCTCAAACTGAGATCTAGTCCTCCTAGGATCACTAGGATTTCCAGCTAGTTCCCCAGCTACATGAATGGTATTTTATGCCCATTTTGGTCTTGTAGGAATGTTATGATATGCAATTAAATCATCATTATCATAGATATCAGAATCATAAAACTCATTTGTCTCTTCACTTACATTCAATGGTTTTGGTGGTGAAAAAGACTCTCCAACTTCAACTGCTGCTAAAGGCTCTTCTTGGAACTGAACACTCCTTTCAATGAAGGATTTTTTTGTGCTAAAATTTATCAGCTTGTACCCTTTTTAATATTCATAGTACCCAACAAATAGACACTCTTTGCTTTGGGGCTGCAAAACCTTCCTCTTTTCTGTTGGAATTCTAGCCCAACCCCTTAAGCCAAAAATCCTGAAATGGGTCACATATGGCTTGTGTCCACTCCATGCTTTGAAAGGAGCCATACCATCAATCTGTTTATGAGGCACCGTATTCTGAATATAGGATGCACATTTTATAGCCTCAGACCAAAACTTTGGTGGCAAAGTCTTAGCCTCCAACATACATGTTGCCATCTCTTTCAGTGATCTATTCTTTCTCTCAGCAACATCATTTTGCTATGGTGTGTAAGGGATTGAATGATGCATCTGAATACTTGCATATTCACAATATTTAATGAACTCAGACTTGACATAATCACCACCATTGTCAGATCTGAGGATCTTGAGCTTCCTCCCAGACTGGTTTTCAACCAAAGCCTTAAAGACTTTGAAGAGGCCAAAAACTTCAGACTTATGCTTCAGGAAGTAAACCCAACAATACCTGGAAAATTCATCTATGAAGGTCAATGCATATTGGTATTAACTCATTGACATATGAGGAAATGGACCAAAAACATCACTATGGACCGACTCAAAAGGTGCAGAGGTTCTCTCATGACTAGCTCTATCAAATTTATGCTCTGGGTGTTTTCCTAGGACACAACCTTGATAGACTCCCTTGGAAAACTTAATCTTTGGTAAGCCTATGAACATTTATTTTTCACTTAGATTAGAAATATACTTATAGTTAAGATGGCCAAATATTTCATGCCAAATCTTGCTTGCCTCATTAGCATGATTCAGAAGAGCAGAGGAAGTTGAGTAGGGTAGAAAATGTGAAAACCAGTATACCTTCGAAGTGTGATCTACAACTCCTTTTGCAATGAATTTACCACTCGAGATCTCCATGATCTCAACATCATCAGGGGAGAATATGACCTTATTTGGAGACCCTGTGTGGGTCATCTGATACACTGACAAGAGGTTAGAGGCAAGACCTGGAACATACAATACATTATTGAACTTACCATGGTCAAGATCAATCCTTCCTTTGCCCAAACTATCAGTGAGAGAGTCATCTCCCAGCACTATTGGTGGACCTTTCGACATGTCAAGAGAGGGGAAGGCCTCCTTGGTCAAAACCATATGTCTTGAAGCTCTAGAGTCTATGATGAAGCTAGGTGATCTTGATGTGCCAGCAACCAATGCATGAACTCTCTCTCTGTCCTGTGAATTTGATCCTCCTTCCCTCTTCTTTGAGCAATCAAGAAGGGAGATGTTATTCTTCTCTAAGAGTTGGGTCAACATGTCAATTTTCTTCTTCATGTAGTAGCTTTCAGGATGATATCCCTTACTGCAGTATGCACACTTGCTCATTTCTCCTTTGTTCTTCTTCTTCTGGGAGTTCTTCTTGGAGCCTTGGGGATCCTTTTGAGACTTGTTCTTGTCTCTCTTTTTCTCAGGTGGCTTCTTAGATTTCTTCTTGCGTTTTGAATCCACCCTCAAATATCCAACAACCAAAGCTTGGTATTTGGAATGTTTGATGGTGCCCATCATCACCAATTTATCATGTTCTTGTGTGAGGGATTCTATGAACTTTGCAAGCTTAGGAATATTCCAGGCTCAAGCTGTCAAATTCGTGGCATGGAAGGTCAAAACAAACACTGAATAGTCAGGGCCAATCTTTGAAAGTATGGCCAAAACTAGTTGCTCCTCCTTCTTTTCAATTCCACACTGTTTTAGCTGCAAAACAAGGGCTTTAAACTTAGAAAAGTAGAGTTGTAGGGATTTGAAGCTGCTGGGAATCAAAGAGATCAATTCATTCTCGATTTGATGTCCTCTCATCTCATCTATATTACAAACAAGCTCTACAAGCTTCTCCCACACTTCATTAAGTGATGTCAATCCATGAATATGGAAAAGGAGGTCTCTGGATATGCTCAAACATGAGAGACCATAGGACTCATCCCTCCTGTTGTTCCATTTAATATTCTCTATAGTTGCATTGGGCTCTGTCTCAGTTGCCATAGTCACCCTGTAGAGACCTTTCACTCTCAACAGTATCTCTATCTCTGCTTTCCATTCAAAGAAATTAAATGGAATCAAGATGATCTTATGATATTGATCCATAGCTCTGAATTGTGCCCTTTAACCAGCAGAATGCTCCTAGTCAATATGTCAAACATGCAATAGCAATATGGAAGGAGATAAATCAATCTACAAAGGATCTGATACCATGTGGAAATTGAACCCAAGTGATAGAGCAATTGCAATCACAAAATTGCTAATCAAACCTGCAAATTTACACACAAAGGAGACTGAAATTGGAGCATAACACTAATCTGTATTGAATAAGTGTACAATAGCCAACATTATGAAGTCATAGGCTGCTGCAATATATAATTACATGAGAGATTTGAATGCATTAGGATGCCATTCGAAATAGTCAAATGCAGGCTTACTAAATCTAGTCAAATCCCGCATAGGTGCATAAAGCAGTTTCCAAATCTACGTAGGAGCTTTCGAATTGGAAAAGTCAAGTAGGAAAGATAATAGGTGATGAAAATAAAATGCATACATAATTTTATTAGGAGAAAATAATGGAGGATGATGATGGAAAAAAACAAGTCAACTTCACCTAGTCATACTTTCCCTTTTGCCATAAATCTCAGTAAAGCAGGAAACAAAGCAGAAAAAGAAGATATGCGCTAGGGAGGATCTGGAATAAAGAAGAGCTGCTAAATATGGTTTCCATGAGGTTTTCCAAGTGCTTCATGACTCATTTTTAGCAACTTTGACTTCTAGGACATGGGGAAGACAACTTGCATAGAGTGGAATATTGGAAACTAGGAAAATAAGACAAAAATGGATTAATTAATGTCTAAGGTAGCTAACTATGGGTTGATTATTCTAACAATTTGTCACATTTTGCCACATATTGCTAGATGTATTTTTGCATTCCCTTCCAAAAAAATTACCTTCTTGCACTATAATAATATTTGAATAATCCTACATGTCCTACGGCTGGTCAATCATGGGATTCCTTCATTACCTTAACCTTGAACTTAGAGTTTGAGTTTAAATAAATCCTCCCCTTATACCAAAGGATATCATTTTTCCATTCAAATTTGAGATCATGACTGTAATTCTTAATTATATTTCTTGTTTCTATGTCCTTGGCATATTCTCTTTGTATTTCTTTTATCCATTCTATAATTGCAACTAAAATGGAGTAAGAGGTAATATCCTCATCGTTTCTAGAGAGTGCATCTACAACTACATTTTCCTTCCTCTTTTTGTGTATTATTTCCATGTTGAAAGCAACGATTTTTTCTATCCACTTATGTTGTTTTATGGACAATGTTTTCTGTTGATGTAGGTATTGAAGACTGTTGTGGTCTATGTAGATCATGAATTTTATCCCTAGGAGGTATTGTCGCCACTTTGCAAATGCCTGCATAATTGCCAACATTTCCTTATCATATGTAGAATTCAATTCTTCTCACTTGTTAATTTCCTACTCTCAAAACATATTGGGTGTTCATCTTGCATTAATATTTCTCCCAACCCATAAACTGAAGTGTCATATTATATTACAAATGGTTTGGAGAAGTATGGGGTAGCTAGTATAGGTGTGGAGGACATAATTCCTTTCAAAGCTTGAAAACATTTATTTGCTTCATCACTCTACTGGACTGAATTCTTTTTTAGAAGGTTGGATAAGTGTGCGGTTATGTGTGCATAATTCTGGATGAATATTTTGTAGCATCTAGTTAGCCCGAGGAATCCCCTTAACTTAGAGATGTCAGTGGGTTCAAGAAATTCTGTGATTGATTTGATTTTTTCTGGATCTACCTTGAATCCTTCTTTAGATATTACATGACCAAGATATCTCACTTCTTCCTTACCGAATGTGCATTTGGACATCTTAGCATAGAAATGATTTTCTTTTAAAATCAAGAGTATGTCTTCTAGATGTACAAGATGGTCCTTCCATGTCATACTATATATGAGGATTTCATAAAAAAACCTACTACAAACTTCCTTAGGAACGACTGAAATAGGTTATTCATGGTTCCTTGAAATGTCGTTGGAGCGTTAGTTAGCCCAAAAGTGTTAGTTTTTCAACATTAAGGTAGAATATCATTAGGATATTTAACTGAGAGAACAACAAGCACAACAATCAAACATAAGAGACAATGGACACAGTGTTTTTCCTTAGGGAAACCATAAATGTAGAAAACCCCGCAACTTCCTCAGAGATAGAATCAACACCAAAGTGAAACCCAAAAATAGTAAGACAATCTTCTGATAGCAGTAAGCACTTTCCTCTAGCCCCAGTGTCTTTCTCTTCCTCAACTATGCGCTACACTTGAGTGTTTATGAGTTGTGTGCTAAATAGAGAGTCCAGCTCTCTATTTATACTAATCCTGATATGACTAAAACCCTACTAGGGCTGACTTCACTAGGTGATTCTAATAACCCTAGTGCCCCAAAACTGCAGGGACTTTAACCCTTAGACAATAGGAGGGTTACCCACAATGATTTGACATGACTTGTTTACATTATAGATTCTCCCAATAGGAACATTGGGGCATGACATGATACAAGAACATCCCATAATAAAAATCGGGTTACAATAGATAAGAAATACAAGTGAATATATTTCGAAGTTACAATTACATCAACACTCCCTCTTAACTAGGAAGGTATTCTTTCGACACAATTTTCATCACTGGTATTCTTCTCTGGATCTTCTTGTCATATACATTCTTCAAGTCTTCTTCATCTTCAATTCTTCTTTGTCTTCAATTCATCTTCGTCTCTAGATCTGGATCATCACTTTATCTGGATCATCATCACTGGATTTGGATCATCACTCGATTTGGATCATCATCACTGGATCTGGATCATCACTCGATCTGGATCATCATCACTAGATCTGGATCATCACTGGATCTAGATCATATTTGGAGCATCATCTATGGATCTGGATCATCTCTCGATCTAGATCATCTATGCTGAATCATCAATACTAAATATTCACAGGTGCTATCTCATGATTCTTCTCATCACAGGAAGTTCTATAGAGCTAGCCCTTTTTCATGATGGATGCAGGCCTAGCCAACATGTAGGTCTTCACCCAGCACTTACATTTGATCATGTAGGAACTAATCCTATAATAATATCAAAAAGGCAATTCCCAACACTCACATCTGACCATGTGGTAACATAGCCCACAACCCTGTCCAAAAGGCCCAGCACTTACATCTGATCAACCAATGATCGAAGAAAGGCCCAACACTTACACTTGGCCATGCAAGGAACTAATCCTCCATGCCAAAAGGATCCTACACTTACATCTGATCAACCAATGATCGAAGAAAGGCACAACACTTATATCTAATCAACACATGATCGAAGAAAGGCTCAGCACTTATATCTGATCAACACATGATTGAAGAAAGGTTCTGCACTTACATTCAACACATATAAGGAACCAATCCATCTGCATGTTCGAAAAGGCGTGCACTCACATCTGATCCTATAAGAACCAATCCTACCATCATATCAAAATGGACCCCAGTCCTAGTCTGAGCTACCTGGTAACTGACCAGGTGCCTCCATTCTCCAGGAGAATGGAATTTTCCCTTACATTTGTCCTACTTGACATAATGGCCAACACTCACATTTGACATGGAAGGAACCAATCCTCTCACCATGACAGAATGGCTCAGCCCTTATATCTGACCTACTCGTCAAAATGGCTATGGATCTCAACACTCATATCTGACATGGAAGGAACCAATCCTCTCACCATGAGAGAATGGCTCAGCCCTTACCTCTGACCATGGAAGGAACCAATCCTCTCACCATGTCAGAATGGCTATGGGACTCATCACTTTCCCTTGGAGGAAACCTCTATCTGGAGAACACCAAGCTTCTCCCTGAAGTAATTGAACTTCACCCTAGCCAATGGCTTTGTCAATACATCAGCTATATGTTCCTCTGTCGCAACATATTGGAGCTTCACTGCTCCCTAGTTCTGCACCATATCCCTGATATAGTGATATTTTTTCTCAATATGCTTCGAATTTTCATGGAAGACTGGATTCTTTGATAACTTTACACAACTCTGGTTGTCACAATGTATACAAGTAGCATCTATCTAGAGATCAAATAAATTAGACAGTAGCTTCCACAGCCATACTACCTCAAAACTAGCTGAACAAGCTGCGACATACTCTGCTTCAGCTGTACTCGGTGCCACATAGTATTTTTTCCTGCTAAACCAAGAGATCACACCTGATCCCATACTAAAGCAACAACCTGAAGTGATTTTCCTCTCGATGGCACCACCTTCCCAATCTGAATCAACATAAACCTCTAGTTTAATCTTCTGATTCACCTCGTACTCGAGCCCATAATCAATTGTACCCCTTAGGTACCTCAGAATGTGCTTTGCAACAATCAAGTGAACATATCTTGGATCTGTCAAGAACTAGCTCAAGGTGTTCACAGCAAAGCAAATTTTTGGTCTCATGTTCGTCAGGTACATCAAGGACCCAATCATCTGACGATACATTGTGGCATCAACCGTCTCTGATGAAGCATCACTTAATAGATTCAGGTTTGATACCATAGGTGTGGCCATAGCCTTGCAGTCCATCATCCCAAACTTCTTTAGGATCTCTACTGCATACTTCCCTTGTTCGAGGGAGATTCCGTATGCATTCTGCCACACCTCCATACCTACAAAATAATGCATCATACCCAAGTTGTTCATTTTGAACTCGGCAGAAAGCTTTCTATTTGTATCAGCAATCAACCCATCCATACCTGTTACAAATAGATCATCTACATATAATAGAATCATCACTGGGTTTCCATCTTCAACCTTGTAGTAAAGGTTGGAATCTTCTTTACTCTTGGTAAAGCCCAAACTGGATAGAAAGCTGTCAATTCTACCGTACCATGTCCTAGGTGCCTGTTTCAAACCGTACAGGGATTTCTTCAATCTACACACATGAGACTCTCTATCATGTGTCTCAAAACCGAGTGGCTGTTCTACATACACTTCCTCTTCCACTACACCATTCAAGAGAGCAGTCTTGACATCCATTTGGTGTATCTTCCATTTCATTACTGTAGCCAATGCAAGTACTATTCTGATGGAAGTGTATCTAGACAGAGGAGCAAAGGTTTCTTCATAATATATTCCTTCCTTCTGTGAGAAGCCACGAGCCACAAATCTTGCCTTATATTTTTCAATCCTACCATCTGCAACATGCTTGATCTTGTAGATCCATTTGGAAGTTACAACTGACTTCCGTTCTAGTCTTGGGACAACATCCCAAACATCATTCTTCATGATCGATTGATACTCTTCGATCATAGCATCCTTCCATTCTTTTTGTTCTGTCACTTCTTCATAGTTGGAAGGTTCTTTATTGATAACATCACATAGTATAGCTACATATCCGGAACAAGATCTGGTTCTTTTTCTTTCTCTGTGATTCTCTTATGGAGCCCCATATCTTTCTGCACCTTAGATAATTTCTCTTACCCAAGTAGTTTTCCTCTTGTGAGGATTCTTCTTTTGAGGTGGATCTATAGGTCTTTGTGGTTCTTCAAATTCTTGATCTTCTTCTTGAATTTATTCATTCATGGCTGTATCATGAATTCTGGGTGCTTCTGCTTCTTTAGTTTCTTCAACAGGTGTCTTTCTGGATTTGTTGTAAGACGTATCTTCATCAAATGCTACATCCCTGCTAATGTCTATCTTCTTGTATCCTGGGAAGTATATTCTGTAAGCCTTCGAGCTTTCAGAGTATCCCACAAATATACCCTTCTTTCCTGAAGGATCTAGTTTTGTTCTCTTTTCTTTTGGTATGTGTATGTACACTGGACAGCCAAATATTTTGAGATGGCTGACTTCTAGTTTCTTGCGGGAGAAGACTTCTTTAGGAATCTTATTCTTGAGTACTCTGTGTGGAGTACGGTTCTGTACATACACAGTTGTTCTGGATGCTTCTGCCCACAGATGTGTAGGAAGATCTTGATCATGAAGCATTGTTGTTGCAGCTTCCATGATGGTTCTATTCTTCCTTTCTGCAACCCCATTCTATTGTGGATTGTAAGGAGTGGACAACTCCCTCTTAATTCCTGATTCTTTGCATAAGTCTTTGAATTCATTTGATGTGAATTCTCCGCCATTATCTGATTGAAAGGTCTTGATCTTCTTTTCTGTGTGATTCTCGATCAAGGATTTAAATTCCTTGAACTTGCTGAAAACTTCATCTTTGTTCTTCATGAAGTAAATTCATGTCTTCCTAGAAAATTAATCAATGAAATAAACATAGTATACATACCCGCTTAGTGAGCTTGATGACATTGGTCCACATACATCAGAGTGGATGATTTCCAAGATTCCTTTTTCCTTGCTCTCACTACTTGGAAATGTCTTCTATGTATTCTTTCCTTTCACACATCCTTTGCAGACCCCTTCATGTTTTGCTTGAATTTCTAGAAGACCTTCAACAGCTTTGATTGCAAGTGGTAGTGCTCTGTAATGCGCATATTCAAACTTTATGTGCTGTTGTACAGGATAATACACCTAATAACATAAGGTCAGGGTTACCAACATACTCAATTAACTTGCAGACAATTGACTTCTGAAGTGCAGTATAGGAAATAGAAGGATGAGAAGGACTTACTCGATTAACGAAGGTCGATCCTTGCTAGTCCTCTTCCGTTCTGCTTCAGCTCCAAAGTCTTCAAGGTTGCTCCTCCTTCACCTGTCAAGAGCCAATCTTCCATATACAAGATGATTAATATATATATAAGCAGGTTAGATAAATCATAAACAAGATGCATAAACATAAACATTTATCGAACCAAGATACATGAAACACATATGGAAGAAGTATTCTCTTTATTAACAATAATGAGGAAGTTCAAGTTACAACCAAACGTCTGAGACGAGGACTCCTCTGCTACCAAAGGATTCTGAGTTCCACTACTCCAAAGACTTCTGTATAAACTCCACCAGCATAAATTTGCTCTCCAAATGTGTGTGCCAACACCCTCCCCAAGGCCTGTATTTATATGGGTGAAATAAGGCAGTTTTTGAAGGTTGGGGAAGTTGTAGCAGTTAAGGAAATTAAGTTAAATAACTTAACTAATCTCCAATCAGCGCATGATTTTATGTTTAAATTCTAAGAAGCATATTTGCGGGTCTGTATAAGAACAACCCGCGAATGATTCACGACTCACTATAAGGGCAACCAGTGAATACATCTATTCGTGACTTGCTACAACCGAGACTCGCGAATTATGTGCGAGTTACATAAAAGGAGAGTCGCGAATACAACTCAACATAGCAAAATGGAAAAGTAACCAGCTGAATGCATAGGGAATGTATTTCATAATAATCCAAGCTATAGTGTTCTGGGAAAACCTCTATCCATAGATTTCATTTTGTGTGCCAACATGAGGGATGTCAGCACTCAGACGGAGAGGTGCCATTCAGGTGTATAACAGATGCCCCCTAATGTGTGAGGTCAGAGGGAAACGATGGCCGAAATACATTATAATATTATAGCTTTGGAGAACTCAAAAATCCAATGGAACAGAGAGAGGACCTGAAACAAAGACATAGTAATGTCATATACAAATTTACATCTCAGGATGCTATGTTCAATTCACTAGAACACTAGCTCCTTTACAATATTTGAGAACATCATATAAGACGGGTATAAAATCACGTATATTACAAAGGTGGATCAAATCCACAATATACAAAAATGATGAGTCTTCAAAGATCTGGAAGCCGTATATAAAAATAGAACATAGTCTTGCGCAACTTAGTCCATCAGTGAGGGACTAAGGTCTTCATAAAGAATCCCAAAGAAGGAGTACAATCCAAGCCATGTGAATAAGGGTAAGATAACGTTGAACATGGAGAGGATTCAACAGTTTGTCAACCAATAAATGATAATTGAAAACTGAAGCAAAGGAATTCACCAATGATGAAAGTGAATCCTGAGGTACCATCGTCAAAACTCTAGGTCGTCATCATCAGGAAGTGCTGAAATGGAACCATACTGTGATAAGGAAGGTAAAAGATCCTCCAACGGATCACAAGAGTGAATAGGAACTGGGAAAAATAAGGAAAACACAAATAGATAACAGATATAACAATGATGGGATCAGGCTATAGATCAGACATTAGGAATATTCCTTGAACAATGAGCACAACACCGAGGTGACCCAAGGCAGCATATAGACTAGACTTATCCGTCACGTAGGAGACATGATCAGATTCCCCAGGTGTTAAGTCAATAACTTGTTTCTTTAATTTTTGTTTGATTTGCATTTTTTATCCTAAGTTACTCATTTGCTTTAGTTTGGATTTTTGCTTCTTTTAGGAAATTTCTAGTTTTGTTTGTGAAATTTTGCATTTTATTTTGAATTTTCAAGTCTTTACCTTTAGAAACTTTATTTTGTTTTCCTCCTTTAGGTTTTAAAATGGTTTTCAAAGGTCATCATATCGAATGGTGGATTCACAAATCATACTTTGAGCATAACCATCATTTTAAAGTTCATGCAAAATGACAAAAAGCTGAAAAATAGCACCAAAATGTAGTTGAAATTATTCTTGTAGCGCAAGTCTAAAAAAATAACAAGGGAGCACTACAAGAATATCGCAGCTATGATTTTTTTCTGATTTTCAAGCCGAATTTTGGCACGGGTTAAATTCACAGGTGACTAATCTCATGATTGAAGGGTGTTGCTACGTGTTATGTTGGTGATCATAATGCAGGTTGGTCTGATTCGTGTTGAAGAGAGATCGTGGTCATCATTAAACAAATCATAGCACATTATGACACATAGAGGTGTGAACCGACTCTGATGAGAAGACAGTTAGTCCCTATCCCAATTTCGAAGCTGAAAACTCAAACTGCACCGATGATTTAGGCAAAAAGTCCGGAGATGTTGTTTCAGAGATCAGAAGTGAGGTTTTTATGGTTTCCAAGAAATTAGGGCTTCCTAATTTCGCCAAATGCAATCAAATTGGATGTGGAAGGACACTTGTATATCGAAGGTGGATAATATGACAGCTCAGGGAACGACTTCAAGCATCTGCAGCAGCGTGTAAAAAAGGTATCCCGCGATGACTGGCTAATGTCTGTCTAATTTGGGGTTTTCTTGGTAAATGTTGTTTTATCAAAATTGATTAAGCCAGACATTAATATATGGTCTAAACAATGTGCTTCTCGAAGAAATAAGGATATTAAGAGTATTGGTAAGGGATTAAGTGAAAAATATCAGTTTTCATATGAATATGACCCTGTCAAAGCTTGAAAGTTTGATGATGTGAAAAACTGTGCATTTTATGATGATCAAACTTCATAAATAAGCCTGTTTTTTGTGCAAAGTGTAATGAAGGAGCCAAAGAAATTGAGAATATCCTGAAGACCTAATTTTAATGCATGCTAAAAAGCTGATTAGTTCGGTGTTGAAGTCAAATTGAAGCAGAAAAATGAACAGAGCACAAAGTTGTTTTCCTTGTCATTACAACACAGGGTTTTCTTCAAATAGTCCAAAGAGGGTCTGATATTTAAATTAGCAGTGTGCATAATACCTAGTTTTCATCAAGAGTTTTCAGTTAATCTGAGAAGCTTGTAGCAGAGATCATATTTGCAGAAGTCTTACTGTGCACAAATTGTTCATAAGGTGATACCAGAAGGGATCGAGGGTTGGTTTTGGTATTATTACACAGGTTTATTATGCATGCTGGAGATGGTCATCTATTTGAACAAATAAATTGATTGATAACTAGTTTCATTATCAGTTGCAGTGAAGAGTCTGGAATACTTCAAATGACCTAAGTCTCTTATGCCTGTGTTAAAACTGAGCCTGTATTAAGAAAACAAAAGGAGCAGTCAAAGAAATTAAGGAGAGCTGCTGTTGAAACCTAAGAGGTTTGAAGAAAACATCACCTGTCAGGTCATCAATTGAACCCTAGAAGCCATACAGTTTTCAGCCCTTGAAGACAAATGGGTAAGAGTGGAAAGATAAATAGAGCTGAGCCTACTGTTGTAGGTTGGATTGAAAAATTCCCTAGGTGTGTTGAATTATTCCAAAAGGCTGGTTGGATGGATTTTTTCAAGAAAATAGATGGGTATAATGCTGAAGTTTCCTGTAAGTTTGCACAAAGCTTTAAAGATGACATGGTGATCTTTGATACTCTTAAATTCAGGCTGACAGTGGAGCTGGTTGCAGAAGCCACAGGGATTAAGAATGAAGGTGAACTATGGTTTAAGAAACTGCCCTTTACCTTTGATCCTCAAAGATATATATTACCAAATGTCACTCCAAACTGGAATAAAGGCATCCTGATTCAAAATTTTAGAAAGGAATGGGTGGAACCAATCAGAATTTTGCAGAGCTATATTACTTGTGAGGGTAGGTATGCTTATCTTTTTAAGTATCACTTCAGATTTCTATAGCATATGGTGGTGGTGTCCAAGATGAATCTTCCCTTTTTCTTGTACAAAATCCTGCAGAAAATGTCTAATAGGGTTAAAGAGCATCAAGACCATACATCACAGTCAATTTTTCATCATGGGCTAATTAAATTGATTATTAGAACTGTTTTGTAGCATGAAGGGAAAACCTGAGATTTCTTTCTTTTTTGGTCTGGATTTTCGGTAAAACAAGAAGATCAGCAGCCTAAGAAGCAAGCAAACAAAGGGAAGGTACTGGTGAGAAAATTAGGTCAAAAGGTGAAAATTGAAGACAAGAAAGAAGTCAAGTTGGAGGAAGTATCAGAGCATGTGGAGGATGACAGTGAACCTAAAGTGTTTTCAGCTGACACTAAAGGTTCATACTCACTGTTTGCAGAAGACAAAAAGCAGCCTGTGCAGCACATGGCACCTGCTGAAGATTTCAATAAAATTGAAGCCGCTGACACACAAAATGTTGCTGTACAGGAAGAATAATTTCAGGCTAATCCAAAGAGTCCTATCACCATCTTGTCAGAAGATGAGGGTTACTGATTGGAAGAAGATGAGCCTATTGCTAAAGTTGAAGCTGAGATTGATATATTCCAAGGATTCTCTTCTTTGGAAAATAAAATAGTTAAGCCAAGAAGAAAGAAGGACAGACTTGAGCTAAAGGATTTTGCTTCTATGCAATATCAGGGAAATAATTTGAAAATGTTAGGAGAAGTAGCACCATATTGGAGGCCTAAGACTAGGCCAAAGAATAAGCTAATATTGAACATGAAAAGGTTGCTCAATCCAAAACTGAATATCAATGAAGTAACTATCCTGGATGATGTATCACCTGATGAAAAACCAGAAGTTGATAAGGTTAGTAGAAAAGGAAAGAAACAAATAGTTGCAAAAGCCTCATCCCACCTTGCAAGAGAAAAAAGATCATCACTGTCAGTAAGAGATTCGAGCCAACCTAAGTCCAAACTCTCTGAAATATTCCTTGAATTAAGAAGTTATCTTTTAAAGCAACAAGAATTGAAAGAAGAAGATCCTTCAGTTGAAGTAGCAGGTGAGGAAAGCCCTAGCATTATTGATACTTCTACAAATCTATTAGATGAAGATTCAGACATATTTAAGAAGCTTGACATACCATGGACTCCCAGTAGTGTTCAAGAGGGCATAACAGGAAAGGTCATTGATACAGATAAAGAAAACATGCAAAGAGCTATTACATAGTACAAATATCAGATAAATTATTTATAGGAGACTAATGATGGCCTCATCTTAGCCAACAGAAGGTTAAGGAAAGATTTACAGGAGGTCAATGACCATTATCAGGAACTAATAGTTGTTTCAAAGGAGGCTTTAAAGAGGAAAAGAAGCACTGATGAACAATCTACAGAACTGAAACAAACTGTTAAGGACTTGCAGCAGAAAAATGAGGAGCTCACCAAAAGGATGGCTGACATGGAAGAGGAGCAGAGAAGAGCTAAGAAGAAAGCTCAGGAACTTGATGGCATAGCTTTACTGGCTGAGGCAGCAAAAGACCTATGAGTTAGTTGTTAAATTAGTTTGTTGTTATCTCTTTTTGAGAAACAGATTAGTTAGTTGTTTACTATTTTTGGTAAATTTCATATTTTGTAATATTGCAAATTTTACTTTATCCCATCGAATAGGTTGAGGGCAGTTAGGGTTTTTGACTCCTAACTGATTTTGTAAAAAACACTATTTAGAGAGATTAGAAGGTCATTAGAAGGGTTCGATTTTGGGAGAAGCTTCAGGAGGTCTTTGGACTTGTTCATGAGTTAAGTATCAAAACTCTTGTATGCATTTGATGGTAAAACTATGAGATATATGACACTTTTACCCTTCAATTTTCTGTATTGGCTTCATTGTTCATCTTGTTTAGTTGCTTAACTGATATATTCATTACTGGTTTATGTTTATATGCTGGTGATGCTTGTCTTTTATGAATGAACCTCAATATTGTGTCCTGTTGGATCTGGTTGAATATGTTATGCATCTTTGTCTTCTTTTGTTTATGATTTAGTTATTATTTTGCTTATGAATGTATTCCCTGATTTCTCACCAAAATTACAACCAAGAAAACATTCCAAAACCCTAAACCTAGTTACTTTATTGAGTTTATTTGAGATTGTGTTGGCTTGTTTCTTTAGCCTTGGAAACAATTTATGGCACAAATATCTTTGGCGCCGTTGCTGGGGAATGAAGCTGAAGCATATCTTCCCTAGGATACTTATCAGTTTTACTGGTTTTAAGAGGTAAACTTAAACCAGCATCTTTTGAAGGCTATTTTTCACCAAATTTGATACAGTTGCTACTAGAGGAATTGGAACCAGGAACAGACCTACTTCACGATTGCAGTTGGGTGTGACAGACCCCGAACAGATATTAAAAACAACAAGGAAAATAAGAAGGTCACAATCTTTACCAGCCCTATGTCATCCTGACCAGTTGGGTGCTTCATTACATTCAGCTGAAAAATCACCTTGGATTAAGCCTACTATTCCTGATAATACTTTCCAAGTTTTTACTAATCCTCAGTCCTTTTTGAAAGCTAAAACTGCCTCTCCTGGTAAAATACCTCTTTTTTAGTTGAAATTAGGTAAAGGCTCATTTCAATCATCTTCTAGCCAAGCCTCTTCATCTTCAAAACTAGTCAGTTCAAAAATGGCAGCCCAAAATCCTCCCATAGACATGATGGACCGGATGGTTGCAGCAAGATATGCACCATTGGTCATGCCACAGCCTTTAAATGCATTTCCTGGAGGAGACTACGAGAAATATTTGCCTAGGTTCAATGGACAGGGGGAAACCACTGCTGAGGAACATTGGGAAGCTTTCCTCAGTTATGCTGACAATCATAACATTTAGCATAAGGATGTTTGGATGAGAGTGTTTGTCCAAAGTCTTGATGGAGATGTGAGGAAGTGGTTCAGAGAATTACCTGCTAACTCAATTACTATCATTGAAGAACTTTGTGATCTCTTCATGAGGCAATGGGGGGATACAAAAGACCACACATATTATATTACTGAGTTTGGAGCTCTCAGAAGAGAAAAGGATGATACTATTGCAGATTTATCGAAGAGATTTAACAAGATGTACAGTAGAATTCCTGTAGAGATAAAGCCCACAGAAACTTCAGCTAAACTCACCTATGCAAATGCATTTGATCATGAATTTTCTTTATTGCTGAGAGAAAGGAGGCCTATCACATTGTTGAATATGCAGGATGCAGCATTGGAGGTAGAATCCAATTTATTGGCTTCAAATAGACTTAAGAAAGAAACAGCTCAACAACTTTATGATAAAAAGGGGAAAAAGGAAGCAACCTTAGTAAGTTCTTCTCCTCGTACTGCTGAAGAAAAGATTGATGAAATGGCTAAGCTAGTGAAGATTCTCACTGCAAAATTGAACAAATTAGAGCTTGAAAAGAATTCTAACAAGCCTGCTCTCGAAGGAGAATGAAATCCAAATAATCAGAACCATTTTAGAAGGCAATTTGCTCCTAGGTTCATGCCAAGAGAGCGCAGGAACAATGATATTCAGTGGGAAAGAAGAGACAATGAAGACCAAAGAGTGCCACCACCTCTTCAGAACAATGTGGCTGATCAGGAAGAAGTTGATGAAGAGCTGCTCTTTGAAGAAACTGACCAAGATATGAATCATTTTGGAGAAGGACTGTCTGGTGGTTTTGTCACTGAAGAAGATTTTCTGAATGCAGAATATTATGATGCTGACATGTTTGAAGCTGAGGATGATTTGGATGTGGAAAAGACTGCTGTAAATGCTGCTGCTCATCAAAATGAACTTAAGAAGACTATAAATCTCAGATCAGGTCCAAAGCAGGTGGTACAAGCCTCAAAGAAGAAAGCAATTGTTTCTCCTGCAGCTATTCCTGCTAAACAAACAGTTGATCCTGTGACAGAGAAAAAGCAAGCTGCAGAAAAATCAAAGAAAACAACAGAAGTTGAAGAGGTAAATAAATCTGTCCATAATTTCAGTTTGGAGAATGAGTTAGGAAAGTTAAAGATTCATGTACCTTTAACTAAGTTAATAAAGAATCCCTCATATAAAGATACAGTCCTGAAACTGATGAATTCAGCCAGTAATCAGCCTGTTTCAGACACAGTTAATTTGCAAGAATAAAGTCCAAAGATATTCATTGGATCAGCCCTGGCTAAAAAAACTGAAAATGAGGCTGGTGCTTCACCTCCTTTCTATGTCACCTTGACTGTCCATGACCAGATGATACACAATTGTTTGTTAGACTCAAGAGCCTCCCACAATTTGATGCCAAAGGATATTATGGAAGCTTTGGGCCTGAGTATAACCAAACCTTACCATGATCTGTATGCCTTTGATTCCCGAGCAGTAAAGTGTCTAGGAGAAATAAAAGACATGGTAGTCAGTCTTGCTCAGTTACCCATGAAAAGTGTGATAATGGATGTTGTGGTAGCTGATATTACACCGAAGTTTGGTTTACTTCTTTCTAGGTCATGGGCCATGAAAGTTGGAGGAACCTTACAAATGGACCTCTCTTATGCTACCATTCCGGTGTTTGGTGGAGAAAATAGAAGGCTGTACAGAGAGCTGCAGTTTGCTTACATAGTGACAGATGACAAAAACCCCACCAATCATCCATTATATGCTGTTGAAAGAGATCTAGGAACTTGCATGTTAAATTTCAGTGATGAGGATAATTCTGCTGGCTTGTTACAAGTTGAAAAAGAAAATCCAGTAAAACACTGCAGAGAAGAAGAATATTAGCTGTGGGAATTATACTTTGATGGATCTTCTTGTAAAGAAGGTGCTAGTGCTGGAGTTCTTCTTATATCTCCTGGAGGTGAGATAGTAAAGATGATGTACAAACTGGAGTTTGTTACTACAAATAACACTGCTGAATATGAGGCTTTACTATTGGGATTAAAAGCTGCCAAAGATTTGGGCATTCAGCAAATTTCTGCATATGGCGACTCCGAATTGGTTGTTCAACAGGTGAAGAGCAACTATCAAGTGAAGTAGGATTTGTTGAAGGTCTATCAGAATGAGGTATGGGACATGCTTGAAAATTATTTTATAGCATTTAACATCACTCATATTCCAAGGAATCATAATGAGACTACATATTCATTAGCTTTGGCTGCCACACATTTCAGAATCCCTAAGACTACTCAATTGAGGTATCCTATTGAGGTGAGATACAGACCTTCTGTACCTGAAAATGTGAAGCACTGGAGGGTGTTTGAAGATGACATTGAGATTAAAATATTCCTAGAGCTTACACATGAGTTTTCAAATTCTCAGATTGAGCAAGAGGAGGATGAAGAAGATGGACAGGTGTATGAAACTGCTGAAGATGAGATAGCAGGTCATAGAATCATTGAACTTAAAAGCAACTTTATCCCAAAAGGTTTGGTACCTCTTGAAAGAATATTTACAAAATATGACACACTTTCAAATCCTGTGGTTCATTCTTCAGAGGAGAATGTGATGGACTGCAATATTGGTTCAGCAGAGCATCCTAGAATAGTCAAAATTTCCAAATCCCTGACTGCTGAACAAAGGAATAGATACATTAAACTGTTGAAAGAACATGTAGATGTTTTTTCCTGGTCTTATGAATAATTGAGGACTTATGACACTGGAATTATACAGCATAAAGTCCCTTTAAAGCCTAATGTTAAACCTTTCCGGCAGAAACTAAGGAGGATTAACCCATCTTTGTTCCCTGTGATTGAAAAGGAAGTAAATAAGATATTAGATGAAAATATCATAGTGCCTCTTAGGTACTCTTCTTGGGTGGCTAATCTGGTTCCTGTCAGAAAAAAGAATGGAGAAATCAGATTATGTGTTGATTTCTGAAATCTGAACAGATCTTCATTAAAAGACAATTATCCTCTTCCTAAGATTGAACAGGTATTGCAGCAGGTAGTTGGGGCACAGAGGATATCCATGGTGGATGGTTTTTCAGGGTACAATCAGATTGCAATGCATCCTGATGACAAGGAGAAGACATCCTTTACAACTCCCTAGGGGACATTAATGTATGACAAGATTCCTTTTGGCTTGATGAATGCTGGAGCCACCTTTCAGAGAGCAATGGATATTGCATTTGTTGGAGAGAAGGACAAGTTTGTGGTTATCTAATTGGATGATATTACTATTTTCTCATAGTCAGATGATGAGCATTTGAAACATTTGAGGCAGACCTTCCTAAAATGCAGAAAATTTGGCCTGTCTCTAAATCTAAAGAAGTCACATTTTGCTGTGCAAGAAGGTAAACTACTTGGCCACTTGGTGTCTGCTGATGGCATCAGAATAGATCCTGAAAGAGTGAAAGCTATACTGAAGATTAGTTTACCTAGGAGTAAAAAGGATGTTCAATCATTCATTGGCAAAATCAATTTTTTGCGGTGGTTTATTCCCAACTTTGGTGAGACCATTAAACAAATTACAGCCATGCTGAAAAAAGATCAGGAAGTCAGGTGGACCACTGAAGCTAAGGCTGCATTTGAAAAAATAAAAGTAGCTCTTACTGAAGCACCAGTGTTGGTAAGCCCAGATTTTTCCAAATAATTCCTTACATTTTCATTTGCATCAGAAGACACAATTGCAGCTGTCTTACTTCAGAAGAATAAGGAAGGATTGGAGCAGCCCATTTCCTTTTTCAGCAAAACTCTCAGGGATTCTGAGATGAAGTACAGTATATTGGAGAAGCAGGCCTATGCTCTGGTAAAAGCTCTGAAATTTTTCAGAATTTATGTCCTGCATTCAAAAGTTATTTCATTTGTTCCTAATGCTGCTGTAAAAGATGTTTTAACACAACCTGCTAGTGAAGGTAAGAGAGGAAAGTGGATTGCTAAGATCATGGAGTATGTTGCAGAGATCAGACCTACTAAGCTGGTCAAGGGACAGGGTTTAGCCAAGCTGCTGGCTGAATCAAATTGTCAGGATTTGGGACTGCATGTTATGGCTGAAGAATTAGCCCAAGAAGAAGACCAAGCAATATTGGAAAAAGAAAAGAT
The DNA here is from genome assembly GCA_001517045.1 of Pseudotsuga menziesii. NCBI lineage: Eukaryota > Viridiplantae > Streptophyta > Pinopsida > Pinales > Pinaceae > Pseudotsuga > Pseudotsuga menziesii. The sequence goes on along the minus strand of LPNX010317826.1, from coordinate 35,657 downwards.
CATGGATTATTACTCAGCATCTACATGGTATGCAGACATAGTTCATTTTCTGTTATTTTTACAATGCCCTGAGCATATGGATAGGAATGCTGGTAGATCTTTAAAATTGAAAGCTACTAAGTATTGTCTAGTTGAAGAACAGTTGTTCTGGAAGGACCCAGGTGGTATTCTACTTAGGTGTTTGGACAAGTCTGAAATTGAAGGAGTGATTTTTGAGCCTCATGAGGGTGCTTGTGGGGGCCACAAATACTAGAAGACAACAGCCTACAGAATTTTAAGAGATGGATACTATTGTCCCTCATTGTTTACAGATGTTTATTAGTAGGTAAGAGCCTGTGTCCCTTTTCAGAAGTTTGCTGGAAAACATAAATTGTTGTCTTTTCCCTTGAATCCTATTGCAGTCAATGCCCCTTTTCAGCAATGGGGTCTGGATTTTATTGGAGAAATAAATCCAGCATCTTTAGGACAGAATCATTGGATTTTGACTGCAACATATTTTTTCACTAAATGGGTGGAATCCATCCCTACTAGGAATGCAACTGACAAAGTCATCATGGATTTTATTGAGGAAAATATCCTGAGTAGGTTTGGCTGTCCTCAGAAATTAGTGACAGACAATGCTAAAGCTTTCAAGTCTAAGGCAATGGTATCATTCTGTGAAAAGAATGGTATTTTGCTGAAACATTCAACTCCCTACTATCCTCAGGGAAATGGTTTGGCAGAATCTTCTAACAAGAACATCATTCAGAGTATTAAAAAACTGCTCAAGCATAACAAAAGATCATGGGATTCAATGCTGAAATATGCATTGTGGGTAGATAGGATCACAGTGAAACAAGCCATTGGAACCTCTCCCTTTCAGTTAGTCTATGGTACAGAGGCAGTTTTCCTTGTTCAATTGGGGATTCCAGTGATGAAGTTCCTTCAGAATTCACAGGAAGAGCCAAATGACATGCAAAGAAGAATTTTTGAAATGATAGAATTGCAGCAAAGCAGGGAAAAGGTAGATGAAAAAGCACAGTTGTACAAAGCCAAGATCAAAAACAGGTTTGATAGGAACAACAAAGAAAATACTTTTTTTAGTCAGTGATATGGTTCTAAGGTGGGATGCAAGGAAAGAGCAAAAGGGAAAACATGGTAAGTTTGACAATCTCTGGTTTGGCCCTTTTCTAATTTCTAAGGTTTTGGAGAATAATACGTTTATCTTGCAGTCCCTGGAAGGTGAGGAGTTGTCTAGCCCTGTTAATGGGTGATTCCTCAAGCATTTTTACAGTTTATAAGGAGATTTTCACTTTTCATTGTACATACCGGTGTCAGTGAAGCATAATAACGACTCCATAGACCAATGGAAGTGTTGCAGACAGGTAGGTAGCAGACAGAAGGCACTGGTCTATAGGTTCTTGAAGCCTCACAGGGAGGAATTCATCCCACAGCTGGAGCCAGATGTTAAGTCAATAACTTGTTTTTTTAATTTTTGTTTGATTTGCATTTTTTATCCTAAGTTACTCATTTGTTTTAGTTTGGATTTTTGCTTCTTTTAGGAAATTTCTAGTTTTGTTTGTGAAATTTTGCATTTTATTTTGAATTTTCAAGTCTTTACCTTTAGAAACTTTATTTTGTTTTCCTCCTTTAGGTTTTAAAAGGGTTTTCAAAGGTCATCATATCGAATGGTGGATTCACAAATCATACTTTGAGCATAACCATCATTTTAAAGTTCATGCAAAATGACAAAAAGCTGAAAAATAGCACCAAAATGTAGTTGAAATTATTCTTGTAGCGCAAGTCTAAAAAAATAACAAGGGAGCGCTACAAGAATATCGCGGCTATGATTTTTTCCGATTTTCAAGCCAAATTTTGGCATGGGTTAAATTCACATGTGACTAATCTCATGATTGAAGGGTGTTGCTACGTGTTATGTTGGTGATCATCATGCAGGTTGGTCTGATTCGTGTTGAAGAGAGATCGTGGTCATCATTAAACAAATCACAGTACATTATGACACATAGAGGTGTGAACCGACTCTGATAAGAAGACAGTTAGTCCCTATCTCAATTTTGAAGTTGAAAACTCAAAGTGCACCGATGATTTAGGAAAAAAGTCCGGAGATGCTGTTTCAGAGATCAGAAGTGAGGTTTTTATGGTTTCTAGGAAATTAGGGCTTCCTAATTTCGCCAACTGCAATCAAATTGGACGTGGAAGGACACTTGTATATCGAAGGTGGATAATCTGACAGCTCAGGGAACGACTTCAAGCATCTGCAGCAGCGTGTAAAAAAGGTATCCCGTGATGACTGGCTAATGTCTGTCTAATTTGGGGTTTTCTTGGTAAATGTTGTTTTATCAAAATTGATTAAGCCAGGCATTAATATATGCTCTAAACAATGTGCTTCTCGAAGAAATAAGGAGATTAAGAGTATTGGTAAGGGATTAAGTGAAAAATATCAGTTTTCATATGAATATGACCCTGTCAAAGCTTGAAAGTTTGATGATGTGAAAAACTGTGCATTTTATGATGATCAAACTTCATAATAAGCCTATTTTTTGTGCAAAGTGGAATGAAGGAGCCGAACAGTTGAGAATAGCCTGAAGACCTAATTTTAATTCATTCTAAAAAGCTGATTAGTTCGGTGTTGAAGTCAAATTGAAGTAGAAAAATGAACAGAGCACAAAGTTGTTTTCCTTGTCATTGCAACACAGGGTTTTCTTCAAATAGTCCAAAGAGGGTCTGATATTTAAATTAGCAGTGTGCATAATACCTAGATTTCATCAACAGTTTTCAGTTAATCTGAGAAGATTGTAGCAGAGATCATATTTGCAGAAGTCTTACTGTGCAGAAATTGTTCATAAGGTGATACCAGAAGGGCTCGAGGGTCGGTTTTGGTATTATTACATAGGTTTATTATGCATGCTGGAGATGGTCATCTATTTGAACAAATAAATTGATTGATAACTAGTTTCATTATCAGTTGCAGTGAAGAGTCAGGGATACTTCAAATGACCTAATTCTCTTATGCCTATGTTGAAACTGAGCCTATATTAAGAAAACAAAAGGAGCAGTCAGAGAAATTAAGGAGAGCTGCTGTTGAAACCTAAGAGGTTTGAAGAAAACATCACCTGTCAGGTCATCAATTGAACCCTAGAAGCCATGCAGTTTTCAGCCCTTGAAGACAAATGGGTAAGAGTGGAAAGATAAATAGAGTTGAGCCTACTGATGTAGGTTGGATTGAAAAATTCCCTGGGTGTGTTGAATTATTCCAACAGGCTGATTGGATGGATTTTTTCAAGAAAATAGATGGGTATAATACTGACGTTTCCTGTAAGTTTGCACAAAGCTTTAAAGATGACATGGTGATCTTTGATACTCTTAAATTCAGGCTGACAGTGGAGCTGGTTGCAGAAGCCACAGGGATTAAGAATGAAGGTGAACTATGGTTTAAGAAACTGCCCTTTACCTTTGATCCTCAAAGATATCTATTACCAAATGTCACTCCAGACTGGAATAAAGGCATCCTGATTCAAAATTTTAGAAAGGAATGGGTGGAACCAATCAGAATTTTGCAGAGCTATATTACTTGTGAGGGTAGGTATGCTTATGTTTTTAAGTATCACTTCATATTTCTACAGCATATGGTGGGGGTTTCCAAGATGAATATTCCCTTTTTCTTGTACAAAAGCCTACAGAAAATGTCTAATAGGGTTAAAGGGCATCAAGACCATACGTCACAGTCAATTTTTCATCATGGGCTAATTAAATTGATTATTAGCACTGTTTTGCAGCATGAAGGGAAAACCTGGGATTTATTTCTTTTTTGGTCTGGCTTTCAGGTAAAACAAGAAGATCATCATCCTAAGAAGAAAGCAGACAAAGGGAAGGTACTGGTCAGAAAATTAGGTCAAAAGGTGAAAATTGAAGACAAGAAAGAAGTCAAGTTGGAGGAAGTATCAGAGCATGTGGAGGATGACAGTGAACCTAAAGTGTTTTCCGCTGAACTAAAGGTTCATACTCACTATTTGCAGAAGACAAAAAGCAGCCTCTACAACACATGGCACTTGCTGAAGATTTCAATAAAGTTGAAGCTGCTGATGCACAAAATGTTGTTGTACAGGAAGAAGAATTTCAGGCTAAGCCAAAGAGTCCTATCACCATCTTGTCAGAAGATGAGGGTTATTTATTGGAAGAAGATGAGCCTATTGCTAAAGTTGAAGCTGAGATTGATATATGCCAAGGATTCTCTTCTTTGGAAAATAAAATAGTTAAGCCAAGAAGAAAGAAGGATAGACTTGAGGTAAAGGAGTTTGCTTCTATCCAATATCAGGGAAAGAATTTGAAAATGTTAGGAGAAGCAGCACCATATTGGAGGCCTAAGACTAGGCCAAAGAATAAGCTGAGACTGAACATGAAAAGGTTGCTCAATCCAAAACTGAATATCAATGAAGTAACTATCCTGGATGATGTATCACCTGATGAAAAACCAGAAGTTGATAAGGTTAGTAGAAAAGGAAAGAAACAAATAGTTGAAAAAGCCTCATCCCACCTTGCAAGAGAAAAAAGATCATCACTGTCAGTAAGAGATTCTAGCCAACCTAAGTCCAAACTGTCTAAAATATTCCTTGAATTAAGAAGTGATCTTTTAAAGCAACAAGAATTGAAAGAAGAAGATCCTTCAGTTGAAGTAGCAGGTGAGGAAAGCCCTAGCATTATTGATACTTCTACAAATCTATTAGATGAAGATTCAGACATATTTAAGAAGCTTGACATACCATGGACTCCCAGTAGTGTTCAAGAGGGCATAACAGGAAAGTTCATTGATACAGATAAAGAAAACATGCAAAGAGCTATTAAACAATACAAATATTAGATAAATTATTTACAGGGGACTAATGATGGCCTCATATTAGCCAACAGAAGGTTAAGGGAAGATTTACAGGAGGTCAATTACCATTATCAGGAACTAATAGCTGTTTCAAAGGAGGCTTTAAAGAGGAAAAGAAGCACTGATGAACAATCTACAGAACTAAAACAAACTGTTAAGGACTTGCAGCAGAAAAGTGAGGAGCTCACTAAAAGGATGGCTGACATGGAAGAGGAGCAGAGAAGAGCTAAGAAGAAAGCTCAGGCACTTGATGGCATAGCTTTGCTGGTTGAGGCAGCAAAAGACCTATGAGTTAGTTGTTAAATCAGTTTGTTGTTATCTCTTTTTGAGAAACAGATTAGTTAGTTGTTTACTATTTTTGGTAAATTTCATATTTTGTAATATTGCAAATTTTACTTTATCCCATCGAATAGGTTGAGGGCAGTTAGGGTTTTTGACTCCTAACTGATTTTGTAAAAAACACTATTTAGAGAGATTAGAAGGTGATTAGAAGGGTTCGATTTTGGGAGAAGCTTCAGGAGGTCTTTGGACTTGTTCTTGAGTTAAGTATCAAAACTCTTGTATGCATTTGATGGCAAAACACTGAGATATATGACACTTTTACCCTTCAGTTTTCTATATTGGCTTAATTGTTCAGCTTGTTTAGTTGCTTATCTAATATATTCATTATTGGTTTATGTTTATATGCTGGTGATGCTTGTCTTTTATGAATGAACCTCAATATTGTGTCCTGTTGGATCTGGTTGAATATGTTATGCATCTTTGTCTTCTTTTGTTTATGGTTTAGTTATTATTTTGCTTATGAATGTATTCCCTGATTTCTCACCAAACTTACAACCAAGAAAACATTCCAAAACCCTAAACCTAGTTACTTTAGTGAGTTTATTTGAGATTGTGTTTGCTTGTTTCTTTAGCCTTGGAAACAATTTCTGGCACAAACACCAGGTATAATGGACAAGAGGAGGAGTAAGAAACTCAAAGTGATAGCTGAACACAAGTGGACACTGAAACATGGATATCGGAAAACAAAGAGTGCTATGTTCAAGGATGACATGCTGCCATTACTGAAAACAAGAGAAAACTTCTTTCTTACCTTCCCTGTTAAATTTTAACGAGTCCAGGAAAGTAAAGTCGGGACCATCTTCATTTTTGGCAAGCTCGAAGAAAAGAAATAAGAATGCTTGATAAAGCACTAATTCGTGGATTTTACGAGCCAAACTAGTACATGCTTGACGGTGTTTTCATAGTTTAGAGAGTCTTAAAACTCCAAAGAAGACTCTAGGGGGGTCCTTTTTTGTACAATTTAGTCTCCTGAGGCCGAAAAAGTATAAAACATACCAAAGAAGAACTCTCTTAACTTCTGAAGAAGAAAAGGCACACCTTTTTCGTACTTAGTCAGGAAGGTCCGAAAAAGGTTAAATTACCACCTACCCAACGCTCCTTCAAAAGCAGCATATAGCCTAAGTTTTACGAGTGTGAAGGAAGGAAAGATCACTCGGAAAGATCCATTTGATTACGAGAAATGGAGCTTACAAAAATAAACTTGATGCTTTGTTCTTTATGGTTTAACAAGCATGACAAAGACATAAAGTACACTCAGAATCTTTTTCATGTTTTGGTCCAGAGCATGAAAAAGAGAAAACTAAGCTCATACCGGGGGTTCCTTTTCCGTAAGTTTAGTCCCTCAGGTCTGGAAAAGAGATAAACCTATTCCTGAGAATACTCTTCTCAAATCAAAAGAATTGAGAGTGTTCCTTTCTCGTATTATTCCACATGGTCTGAGAAAGAGATAACCTACCACCAATGTGGATGCCCATTCACATATTCTTAACGATCCTGAATGGACAAGTTTACTTGGCAGTGAATTCTATTTTGAGGAGTCAGACTTGGGCCTAAAGAAACTCAAAATCTTTTTCGTGAAGTTTTAACGAGTCCAGAAAATTCAACTCGCGTCCTCCTTACTGTTTTTAACGAGCTCGAAGGAGAGCAGAAAGAATGCTCTAAATGCAAGGAGACGAGTGTCATAGATAGGCGAAACTAGTTCCAAGCGCAAGGAACAAACCTATGCATAATGCAAGGAAAGCGAGCAAGATAAGGACACTCGGGGAACGTCTCCTTAGGGTAAAAGGTGTCAAGTTGCAAAGGAAAAATGATACAAGGCTTAGCGACGATGAGAACAAAGATGAGGGCTTATACAACGAGCGAAAAGCGTGGAAGCCGGCATCAGGCTCATAAGCGCGAGCAGGGCACATGAAAATGCAATTATGACTTGAACAACAAGGTGAGGCCAATAAACAGTTGTGAATCCAACTACAAATCCTGTCTCCAAGAAACAACAACATCAGGATCATATTCAGAAGAAATGATATGATGCGGGTCACTTTGGCAAAAACACATGTGACTTTGCTATCTTCTACAAAAGGTAAAGTCAAGGTAGAATCAACCGAAGAAGATTCTATAGTACCAAGGCTCAAGGATTTATAATCTTCAAGATCAACCTCAGAAGGAGAGAAAAAATCAACAAGGGATATAGAGTCTGCAGGAACAAATTTAGTATCATAGGAGTTGAAAAATTCATAAGAAAAAACAAACTCATCAGGATCACTAACTTGCTGATCAAAGGGAGAGTCAAAAGACTCAACAAGACCAATATAAGAAGACCGATCCATGGGAAAATCAGGCTTACTAAGCAAATCAGGGTTAGACTTAGTCACAACTGAACCAACATCCAAAAGAAGGTCAGACTGTATCAAAGACTCTAGGAAGACTTCATCCGAAGGAAGGAGATCATCCAAGATAGGACACATGTCTAAACTTTCAAATGGATCAACAGAGTGGAGAGCAGGCTCCATGGTCTGTGTAGGATGACTCACATGTTCAATTGCTGGGACCAAGTCCTGAGAAGGTAAGCATGAAAACAGAGGCTGCTTCTCAGTAGCAATTGAACACAGAGGAAAAGAGGCCACATAGTTCACCTGTGGCAGGGTAGTGTCTACAAAAACACTGGGAACCAATAAAGGAAAGACCTGGTCTCTAGTTGGGTCAGGAGATGGATCAAGAAAATCCAACTGATCGATAGTGACAATTTCTTCACCATGATTAAAGCACATCACACGGAAGAATGTTGACACCACAGCTTGCATGGCATAGACATAATCACGTCCAAGGAGCATATTGAATTCCAAGGGGTCTTCTATCACCATGAAGTCAACTAAGACGGTATTCCAACCCAAAGTAACAGGTGTTTGAGGAAGAATTCCCAAGGCTAAACAAGTTCTTCTATCAAACGCCAGTAACTGACTAGCAGTCGACACAAGGCTGGGAGATCCCATGCCTCGCCAAGCACGAGCAGACAAGATACTAACTGAGGCTCCTTCATCAACAATACAACGAGCAATCATATATGGTTCAACTTTGACCTTTATCTGGAAAGGTGCATTAGGAGGAAGGCGTGGCTCAACTAGGCTATCCCAATCAAAGGAAGAAATCCGAGAGCTTGGTGGGGGTTGATTTGAAGCAAGTTCAGTGCCCCCTTGTTCAGTAAGTTCTGAACTGGTAGTGAAGAAAATGTGACTAGCAGACACTTCACTCTCCAAGGCAAGAGTGGGGTTGATCGATAATGGAATCGATTCAACCACTTCGTGAAAGTCACTCTTCGAAGGGAGAGTGGGATTGACCAAAGATGACATTGGTTCAATCACAAAAGGATCACTCTCCGAAAGGAGAGAGGGATCAACCAAAGATGAGATTGGTTCGACCACTTGACCAACCAAAGGTTGAGTAGGTTGTTGAGAAGCTATAGGTTGTTCTTGGGAAAGAAATCCTTGAGTCTTGGACCACACTCTTCACACCTCCGCTATAGCAGGGCACAGGTGAGTAATATGATCGCCCTCGCATAGCATACAAGGGAACTTAAGTTTGCACTTCGAACGACCATTTTTCTCAATGGTGTCAACATGACTAGCAGTGGCTGACTGTTTGCTCTCAACATGACCTGCAGAGGATGAGAGTTTGCCCCCAGCATGAACTACAGAGGCTGGGTAACTGGATCCAACCTGACTAGGAGAGGTTAGTTGTTGAAAAACTTCAGAAGGTTAAAAAATGGGATGACCATGAATCCAAACTCTTCGCACCTCCGGAATAGAAGGGCATTTATAAGTAAGGTGGTCTCCCTCACAAAGCTTACAAGGAAACTTGGGCTTGTGTTTTGAACGGGTAGTCTTTTCAACCATGTCAACATGACTTGTAATGGCTGACGGATTGTCGTCAGTATGAACCACAGAGGCTGAGAGACTGCCCCCAACATGACTTGCAGAGGTTGGATGGGCACCACCAACATGAACCACAGAGGTTGAATGGTTAGGATCAGCATGCTTTACAGCAGTTGAGTGTGTGCCCCCAGCATGAACCACAGAGGCTGGGTGGATGGACCCAACATGAACAACAGAGGTTGGATGGGGAGGTTCAACTTGAACAATAGAGGTTGAACGGGTGTCCTCTTGCTTATGTGCCTTCTTCCTATTCCCCCTTCTTTTACTCCTTTTAGACTGTCGGTTACTAGTATCAGTACTTTCACTGCATGAGGTAGAAGGAGGAGGAGAATCAACTACAGGTGAAGGGGAAGCAGTGTTTTTATGCCCTTTATATAAGGAGCTTACTTGAGAAGCATCAGGAGCATTCAGGACAGTTGGAGTGGAAAACAACCACACCGGTAGCCCTAGGGTGAATCCAGGTAGATTCAGGGTGGCCATCAAGGGAACACCAACATTCCCCATGAGAGGAATAGTACAAGGAGTTCCCAGCATGGGGATCTCTTGGTTGGTGTTCAAAGGGGTGTTAGCCATAGTTTCAAACTAGGAGACCAAGTCCGAGGTTGAAATACAACCAAAATTACAAAGCACACACCTAAAGGCACACTAAGTATAGACAAACCACACAGCACTCACTAAAAATTCCTAAATCCAAACAGACAAACATGTATAAGATATACTTTCCAGAAGAAATCTGATAGACAGTTACTTGGTGTCCCTGTAGATGTTCTTAGGCACAAGCGGAGGAATCACCCACCGCCCTCCCACACCTTCTACCGGGGTTACCTTCCAAGTCCGTCCAAGGTCAACCAGAAATAACCTTTCGGTGTACCTGTGTATGAACCCTAGATGTCAAAGAGACTTAAGGCTACCTTAACTATATTGACAGTCTGGGGGGACAGTCGCAAGCCGGACTCGTACTCATGGGTAGGGTAGCTGAGCCCGAAACTCTGTCTACGACAGAATCCCCAGATGCATAAAAGTCCTAAGTTACATTTTGACAAGGATTCGGAGGGTTATCTCCTTAGTCCAAGTCTCCATGCGGCCTCATGCTTAACTCCCGTTTGAGAGGAGCTTCCTAGGTACAATCAATGTAGAAAAGGATTTACCTAGTGATAGGCCAACTACGTCTGAATTTTAACACTTGTGGGGAGTTTAAACTCCCTATCCCACAAGTCTAGCCTGAGCTAGTTGGTGTATGACCCTATAAAATAAAACTTACTAATAATTTTTAAATTATATCGTTTATTTTAAGGGTTGTTTTTAGTCAGAGGGTAAATGGCATGAAACTTATGTGGTGTTTTGACTCAAAGTTAAAACAAAATGACTTATCAAAGAGATATGAAATTCAAAAAGCAAAAACTACTCTCTTTATTTTTCAAATATAAAACTTGAAAGCCACAAAAGAACAATTTATTTTTGTATTTTTTCAAAAACAATGATATGCCATGCAATCTAGACTAAAAAACTAATCTACATGCATATAAATCAAACATGTGTTTTTGTCTTTTCCTTTTATAGATGCAAAAGAAAAATCAGCCTATCAACTAATGCAAGCAAGTACTGAAAGCAAACCAAATAGACGACTACTCTACACCCCGCAAACAAACCCTAGGTTTCCCAAAAGTTAGATATCAACCTCTCTTGAAAAGAAGGCTTGCAAAGGTAAACAAGCCAACAACTTTGGAATGAAGAGACTGAGCAAAAATACTGACATAAACAAAGGTCAAGAAGTCCCAAGTATCAATCTAAACCTACAAACAAAGGCTGCTTAGTACCTTGTCAAAACAAGGTCAAACCAAATAAGGAGGTAGGGGGGAAAGCAGGAAAAAACAAGTACGTGTTCTTTTTAATTTTCTTTTATAAGTGCAAAAGAAAACTACCTACAAAACAAAGTATGCAGATACGAAGAACAAAGCAAAAGAAACTTTGCTATACAACCACCAAACAAACTCTAGAATGAACTAAAGTCAGTATAAACCCTACTTGGAAGAAAGGCTTGCATAAAAGACAAGCCAATTATTTTGGCATGGTGAAGCTGACCCACAAAAGAAGAAGAAAATCAACACCAACAAGCTTCTGAAATCAAACAAAGATCACTAACAGAGGCTGACCAGAAACATAAGCCAAAAATCAAACCAAGCAAAGGAGGTGGGGGAAAGAGCAAAATTACCATTATAAAAATATACCTTTATTTTTCTTTTAGGCAAATATATAGTGATGAGTTAAATGCAACGAAAAAAAGAAAAAACAAGCCTATATTTTTTTTATATTTTCAAATTGAAACAAACACTACTTATGCAAAAACACAATGCAAAAGCTTAACAATGTTTATTTTTCACTTTTAAAAATACTCAAAAATCTACTATGCATCTACAATGCACTATACTTGAGCAAAATTGAAACTTATAAACTGTATAAAATCAACAGACTGAAGCAAACAGGCTGACAGAACCAACAGACCACCCAGAAAGGCAGGCTAGGAACCCTAGCTTGGGTGCAAACAATGACAAAACTCACTGCAGACTTAACAAAGGCATGTGAGAACCAGCCACTGTCAGAAGACAGACTGGAAAAACAGAGCCCAAGACCCTGATCACTAATCTGGACCAAGAAACTTTAACCCAAAACCCAAACAGGCCACAATACTTTAGGATGCAAACAGTAAATAAATCAAGCAAAAGAGACTCAAGGGATTTCAAAAAGCAAGAAGTGTGATCACCTGATACATTCAAACATGCTATACAACATTTATAAGGAAAATCCACTCAGAAAACATGGATTATACAAGAAAAGAACAAGCAAACTTTATCTTAAAAATCCCTACAACACATATTTCATTAAATTTGGAAATATTCTATTACAAGGACTTCATCCACATTGATTTTTTTTGGAAATCTCTAAATACATATTCTATTAAATCTAGAAAAATCAACTCAAAGAACTATTCCATTAAGTTTGGAATAATTAATCCAATGAACTACTTTCTCAATTAATATTTTTTATTTATTTCAAGTAAAACTTTAGTATTCAACTATTCAAAAGGAAATATTACTTCTTAGAACTAGAGGAAATATTATATCTCAATTACAACTAGATGGGTTAGATCTAAAATTTAGAACTTTTGCTAGATTGAGTTCCTTCAAAATGAGGAAAGTCATAGCCTTTGAATCTTACATAATTTATATTAATATTATTTATAGGTTGTATTAGATGTTAAGTTGATTAAATTATTTTATGACATAATATCAACATTGTATTTGTTACTACAACAATTATAAACATTGTCATAGTAATTATTTTTGTCTTTGTTATGTATGTTGTTTTATTTTTGGAAATTGGCAGCACTTATAATCAAAATGAAAAAATATGTTATGACTTTAAAGTCTAAGTTTTATCCTTGTAATGATTAAAGTAAATTATGAATTAAAATAGCAACATAATTTATTTTTATTGTTGTTGATAGTGGTAGTGTATTAGAAACTAAGTTGATGAATGCTTACTTTATGAATAATAGATTAACTTGAGAAATTTCTTACCTATAAATTTATTTAATGATATTGATGTTAGTAAAGCCTCCCTTATTTATTAATATTAGATGTTTTAATAAGCAAAATCAATTATGAACTAGAATAGCATTAGCGCAATACAATTTGATTTTTTTCATATACAAGAGGAAAGGGGAAAAACCAACTAAACTAATTATTGCAAGTGTTCATTATTTATTTATGAAGCATTTGAACAATGTGTTTAATTGAAAAGAGCATATTTAAAATGTAAATATAGATATCTTACAATTTTTATATTATCATTAAGATTGTATATCATCTATTAATTTATGTTAGGGCACGGAGGAATCGAACCACCATCGTCCTGCTTGTAATGCAGGTGCTCTTCCATTGACCTAGCACCCTTTACAACATGAGGGGAGAGGGACTGTGTTAACACCTAGATTACACATTTCTAATCCTCCATGACAGATTAAAATGATGACAGTCTTAGACTTTGATTCTTTCAAAATGATGAAATTCTTAGACTTTGATTCCTTACATAATTTCTATTAATATTATCTATAGTTTGTATTAAATGGTAAGTTGATTAAGTTTATGTAATGACATCAATATTGTATATATTACTATGATTAAGAAATTGAATTATAATTTGATATGGTAACTAGTACATTGTTGGTGTC
>LPNX010317811.1:0-15394 GCA_001517045.1 Pseudotsuga menziesii | reverse complement strand
AAATATTCATGTGCAAGGCATGTACATTCTTTTCTTTCCATGAAAACCAGATTGATGTCATTGTACATATGAACAGGTTTAAGTTACATGTAGCCACACTCAACAAGATCTTAATGAAAGCTGTACTGATGAGTCTCATATACACTGCTACTATTCCTCGGCATACTCATTCTCTTCATTTTTATTATTTGTTAATGCAAGTTAAATAAAAATATTTCGTCTGCACTTGCAAATTTATGGTTGATAACATTGATGGCACTTTTGGCTATCTTCTCTTCATTTGGTATTCTTTTTAGATTGTTGCAGATCATTGGGTACAAGCACATAGATGTGAGGGCCATATTGAAGCGACGGCAGGAGCAATTAGAAGAGTTCCTTCCTGGAAGGAGGTCTGGGACTTTAAAGGTGAACTTAATCTCACAAGGTATGCAAATCATCATGTTTCATCATGAGCTCTGAGTTATTTATGGCTTTCTTTTCTTTTAATAATATTATGTAATAGATATATTTAAAGTCTATAGAAATGTATAAAGTATGTTATGTAAGTGATTTAACTACTAAAGTTTATAGAAGTGTACATACATACCTCTTTGGAATTGAAACTGTGACTTCTTAATAGATTTGAAACTATGTTTTCTTAGAAAAAACACATACTCTTAACCATTAGGCTTACTCATGCTGTACCAAGCAGTGGGTTTCCTTGGTTTCTGAAAGACTCAGGCGTTCAGAGGATACCTGGTTTGTGCGAAGGCTATTGTTGTTTTTAATTGCATACCGTTATGGTAAAATCAATAATCTGACACTGGAAACTAAATTTGCAGGCAAGGAAAGCACTGTCTGCTCTCAAGGGTTTGGTGAAATGATAGGCATTGGTTCGTGGACATATCGTGAGAAAGAAAGCAAAGCAACTGAAACATTGAGACTTATGCAATCGCTTGTTACGATCCATGCTAAAGTTCGTGCTCGTAGTCTTTAGAATGTGTGAAAGAGATCAAGTGTAAGAACTTCCATTTCCTTTCATGATAGTAGAATCCATTTTTGGCCAATATATCCCAAGATTTGTAAGGCAAAGCATACACCACAAATGAATATGTATACTTTGTAGCTGTATCCTATATGGTATAGGAAAATGTTCTATTCATTGCACCAAATATGGAAAATCCCAATTTGCTAATATATAAAACATGGAAACTGAGTGCTGACAGGCAAACCACCCTGTCAAATACCATTTGTCTTATGACCTATCTCTGTAACAGATGCTACACGTGCTAGAGGGATATGTGATGCCAGTTTGTTATATGCCAAGCCTCTGGATCCGTGTTGTGTCAGGCATCTTTTCTGTTCACCCATCCTTTTCAGAGTTTGATTGTTGGTTGCTTTAAGGGATGATGATTTGGACAGCGCCCTGCAACACCTACACTGTTATGACTGATATTGATACATTATAAAAAGAAATGTTGCAATCATAGATGCCTAAGTATGGAGTTGCCCTTATTTGAAAATATACTATAATAAGTATGGAGTTACCCTTATTTGGAAATATGCTTACAATGAGTTTATCAGGAACTCAGGAACTACCCATGACAAGTATCATTGGTTTTCATGTTAAATTTTTTTGTCTATATATCGAAGGGAGAGACTACTCCGTTTAAAGCTGAAAAACCAATATATCATAAAAGCAGAGTATGGTCCTGGAAAATGAGGTCATGATTGTATTTGGTGAATTTTTTTTCATAGGAAATCAAAATAGTGCTTAATGACTAATGTTCTTCAAGCAGCATGCAAGATCGTCTGCACTTACTTTGTATATAAAATTTTGGAGTAACTAAGCACAGATAAGTCCTGTGACTGATTTCATGGTTATAGACTGTCATCATCCTTCAGTCTTCTTAAAAAAACTCCATTACACTAGTTACAATAATTCCAACAAATGGATTTTAACATAATATTCATCTATGGTGTTGGCGGATTTTAACAAAATATTCATCTATGGTGTGGACGAAATTAGGGAAAATTCAATAATGATTTAGCTGGTGAACAATTTGTATTTCCTAAACTTCATTGGGCTGTCTCCAACAGTGTGGGTTTCTGGTAGGCTTGGAGTGTTTGTATATTCTCCTAAAAACATATGATGTTCTCTCGATACCAGAAATACAAAAATTGCATTTTTGTTTCACTTGGCATTTAGTTTGATCCTCTTCCACCCAATTCTTGGTTCTTATGTTACCATTTTATAACGAGTTGCTGTAACAATTGTAACAGAGCTTGGCTTCCATATAAGTATATCTAGGGCAGGAGATTGTAATGGTTATTTGTTTGGTTGCGAGTGCAATCTTAAAGCATTTGTGGTTTTCTTTGTGTGGGAGTATTCAACCCATTCTGAAATAGAATGTTTCTTGGGAAATACTCCTGCTTGAAGCTACTCAAATTTACTTCCTCACAAGCCTGGCTGGCTTAAAGGATAGTGTGCAGGATGTGTAAATGACAGTCAGGAAAAGCTCACGAAGCTCCCTGTTTGCCCCACTTTAAGTTTAAAAAACAATAAAAAATACCCCATTAAATGAGATATATAGAATATCTTGCAAGTCGTTGAGAAGAAAGGGACATAATTACACTGAATTTAGAATCTTTCTTTTAATAATTGAGATTCACATTTTTTTTTTTTTTAAATTTCAACAAGCGTCGCTTATGCGACGCTTTCACATGTTGCTTTTTTGACGGTTTTGCTGGAGATCCGTCGCTTATGCGACGCTTTCAAATGTCGCTATTCCGACGTTTTTTCTAGAAATCCATCGCTTATGAGACGCTTTCACATGTCGCTTTTCCGATAGTTTTGCTGGAGATCCGTCGCTTATGCGACGCTTTCACATGTCACTTTTTCGACGTGTGTGCTAGATATCCGTCGCTTAACTTTCACTACTGTCGAAAATATGCTGTCGCTTAAACGACGCTTTAAATTGAACCGATGGTTGCTTAGGTGTCTCTTAAGAGACGGTTACTCAGGTGTCGAAAACCCGACGACAAGTTTCCGACGCTTAACAAAAAAACAAAGTGTCGTACATGCGACAGGGAAGTGTCGAAAATCCGACATGACGGCCGTCGGATTTTTGGTCAAAATGTAGTAGTGTTGCCTGTCTTTGATTTGATGTTCATGACTCTTGATTGGAATGATTTTTGGTTTTGAAACAAATAGAAAAAACACTCTCTTCCCTCCCATAAGTAGGCATATTGAATGGTAAAGTGAACGTTTGCACAAGCATATTGCATGGTTTTACTTTTCTGTCAGAACATCATGCATTCACCTAATCATACAAGTTAAAATGAATGGTAGCTGTAGGTTAAAATTTATGTAGTAACTTGAGTGATAGGTTAGAAACATGTTCAGGTGTCGTAAAGCATAAGAGTTGTTGTTATTTGTCAGCATTACATTCCAGGACTCATGATGTTCTTCCACATACATTGGTATATCGAACAGCCTTTCACGTACCCTTGAGATATATAGAAAGTTACTTCACGTACTCGATTGTATACCGGAAGGCCCCTTGTGTACGGTTATGCACTACACAACACTACTACTGATTCGAGCTCCCATGTACCTTGAGTATATCGGGAGACCCCACTAGGGTACCTTATCTATCTGAGAAAATCCCTTTGGCCATCTTGTTTGGAGCCATAGACAAAAAACAACATTCAAAGAGATTACTATGCACGTACCCTCGAGGTATATTGTCAGTGGCACCTGATTGACAATCCTAGTGAGAGACCTGACTTTTGAACTCCTCTTGTCATTTTAAGTCTACTTGTTTTGATCTATAGTTTGATTAGGGAAGTCTTTTGGTGTGTTTTTTCTATATTTTTAGACCCCAGGTTAGATAGGAACTATGCACACTAGCTGAGTTAAGACAGTCCAGGAGACTACGGGGCTTGCCACCCAATTTTACTTCTGTTTCAGAAGGAAATTCAATGGAAGCTATCGACCAAGGAGCTGCTACCACCTCCCAAGTGGGAGATCATGTGGTGGTGGAAAATGGAGTACCATATTCTTCACACTCACCTCCCTTGGTCCAACAACCTTCCCATGAGGATTCATCGCTCCATCCTCCCATGGAAGATCATTTTGACGATACCTATCCGGATTTTGGTCCTAATGCTCCTTTTTGGGGGACACCCATCGGACAGGTCATTGCCTCATTTGGAACCCATTTAAGTTCTCCTGAAAGTGAATAATAACGTAAGCAATACCGTGCTACTATCCTCCGTGCAAAGGAGGTAGAAAAGTAGATTTATAACCTATTAATCCCTTCACTAGTTCGTTCCACATTCCTTCCTATGGGATATCATAGTTCACTAGCCGATTCTATGCTACCCATTGATCCGATTATAGATCGTCCATTAACAACCCACAGCCTAGGTCAAATTTCCACCCCTCTCACCTCTTATGTTATGTTTGATCCAAATCCACTCAGATCATTTGCATCTGGGGCCTAGCCTTCAATTCCTATGTCTTTAGTACCTTTGAATGTCGAGGGGCAACCCCCGGCACGACCTACGTTATCTTATCTCGAAGTTGTACCTAGTCAAGAGCAGACCTATAACATAGAAACATCTACAATTTTTTTCCCTCCCACCCACAATAATGTGGTAAATCCCCCATCTAGTTCAGGTCATCCCTTGGGGGCACAACATGTTGCCATTCAATATTCTAGTGGTTATGGTTATCAAATACCTATAGGTAATCGTCCATCTAATCCTACTGGAATCCCACTCCCTAGCAACACTTTTACGCCATAGGGGCAACCCAATTGGTCTTACATGCCAGCCATGGGAGGGATAGACATACATACTGCGGGAGGTGCGGGAGGACCACCTTATGGAGGTCCTCCCCCTAGGGGTCCTAATGGTCCTAGAGGGCCTGACATTCCTCCTCATAGTCCTTATGGTCCTAGTGGTCCTTGGGGACCTATCAGCTTTCCTCCTTATGGCTCGGGAGGGTCTGGTGGCCCTCCACCTAGTGGTTCTAGTGGCTCTAGAGGTTTCCCAACTCCTGGAGGTTCTGGAGGGCTTGGTGGTCCACCTCCTAGTGGTCTTGGTGGTCGTGGTGGTCGTGGTAGTCCCGGTGGCTCTGGCGGTCCTCCTCCTGGAGGCCCTAGTGGTCCTAGTGGTCCTAATTTTGGAAATCAACCCCCCATGGGCATATTTCCCGATAGTTCTTCCTCACAACAACCTGTTTATCAGTCCATATATGGCCCTACTGGTAATTTCATGCCATATCAATATTACCAGTATGTGCAGCCCAATAAACAGTTACCTTTCCTTGCAAATTTGGACTTTCCTGATTTGTCCAAGTTTATTAATGATCCCATTCGACACAATCCCTCATGGCCTCCCATTCTGGTAAAGTTACCATCGGATATTCCAGAATTTGATGGCAAGCAGGGTGAATATCCATGAAACCATGTTATGAATTTTCATTTCTGTTGTTCCTCGAACTCCCTCATGGATGATTCCGTTCGGTTACGACTCTTTCAGCGAACTTTGACTGGTACGGCCGCGAAGTGGTATATTGAAATCCCACAACACTCGTTTGTGAATTTTCGCTCGTTAGAAACCGTATTTCTTACGCACTTTTAACTCCCTATTCATTATGAAATGGGCACTCATATTTTAGCTTCTCTGCGACAAAACACCTCCACCCACATTTCTGACCATATTCATCAGTGGAGAAGGCGGAGAAGACTTATTAAGGCCCCTATTCCGGATCAGTTGTTAGCTAATTGGTTCACTAAGTCCTTGTTGCCTCCTATTGCCTGAGATGTGGCCATGGGTGGTGCTGTTACTGAAGAGCAGGCTATTAGTCAGGCTCAGTACCTAGACTTGGTCTATTCCTAGTCCAGTACTCTTTATGACCTGATTCCTTAAGCTCCTCGCCCCAGCATCGACCCTGCCAAGCCATAAGCAGAAGTACCTGTTGACAGGATTGTTGGTTCAATCTAGTCCCCATCCACAGTGAAACCTACCAAGCAGACCCAACCTGCTACTTCTTTGACTCCCAAGGTTTCTCCCGAGGTCAATTCTATTCAAAGTACTCAAACATTGGGTAACAAAAAGAAAGGTAAAAATTGAAATAAAAAACCTGGAAACCAGCAGGAGACCCCACAATCAACCCATAATGACACCAACACATGGAAAAGGATGGCTAAATACCCTTGTCTACTATGTGGTGGTGACCACTTCTCAAAGGAGTGTCCCCGTCGGGACGAAATCTCCTAGTTTTTGAAGTCTAATCTCGCACTTGCAGTACTTACGGATCCCTTTCCCTCTCAACAACAGCTGGTAGATCACATGTCGAACGAGGGTAACTCTAGTTCATCAGAGGAAATTCATATGATGTCCTCAGATACCATCCATCTGCAAACTCGAAGCCAGAGTTATGATAAACTCATAGATACGCAAGAAGATCAATCTTCTTCAGGGAAAGCTCCCCCTACTAGTTCTCTGGAATCCTTGTCTACTGTTCCCTTGTCTATCGAGAAGCCTACTCTTGACATGATTTTTCATCCACTAAAGAGTACTCTTCGGAAGGCTGTCTTTAACCCCGATGCTCGAGCTGCTCAATTCTATAATGTGGTTGAAGACCTCTCTTAGGCACCTTGTGCAATGTCTACCCTAGAAATACTCCAAAGTTTCCCTTCACAGTGCAAGAACTTGTTGACTGCATTAGGAGCTGTATACCCAGATAACACTAACTTGATTCACTTCAATGTTGAGAACTATAAACCTATATTACTGCATAAACTTGCTTTTCAGATCATTATTAAAGTAGTGGGAAAAAAAGTCTTTTGAATGGTACTAGATGAAGGAGCTTCGATCTCGGTCTTATCTCTGACTTGTTGGAAAGCTCTTGTCTCTCTCGAGCTTGTTACATCACCTACGACCCTTAAAGCCCTTGATGGACGGGGATTCCAACTCCATGGCTTCATATTAGCCCTCGCGGTCGAGATGGGGGGAAAAACCATTTCCATCCAAGTAGAAGTGGTAGATGCCCCTCTAGATTATAACCTCGTTTTAGGAAGGAATTGGTTCTATTCCATGAACATTGTTGCTTCAATAGTATTTCGGACGGTCCAATTCCCGCATCTTGGGAGAATTGTTACCATTGACCAGCTCAATTTCTATACACTGAATGTTACTACCTCCATGGCTAATAACATCCCCATGTTAGGTCAATCCCCTCCTCCTTACCAATCGATTGGGGTAGGTATGTTGAAGGATTCATTCCTTATGATGATTTTTCCCTCTACTCCTCCTAGCATGGATACTGCGACAATCCATATGATTGCCTCATTTGATATTGAGCCCCCGGGCACAAATGTTGTTGATTCCACCTCATTCAGTCTGTACGAAGCTATGTATGACACCATTCAAACTTGCATCGATGATCACACTAATGACATTCATTTAGTGGCTTCGGATCCTTACCATTTACCATACTAGTTAGAACCTTCTCTTCCGGTTCTAGACTATCTCTCTGAGACTTTTCCTTCCGACGAGTCCATTATAGAGATCATGAACATGGATGAGCCCGTTTGGGAGGATCACCATCATAGATCCATGTTCCTCCCCAATACCAGTTCGGGCAGCCATGATTTTGCATCCTTGTTTCCTATTGATATTGTCAACATTCTGCAAGGTCCTATATTGTTGCAAGATACAGATTTTGAAGGAAACCTTTCCAAGTACTATGCAAAGATATGTTCCTTCTCTAGGAGTACTATGCAACTTGCACTTACCACACTCACATCTATATACAGCGCTCATCCTGAAAAACACACATATCATCAACAACATTCATTCTTGTACCCTTTTCTTGTTAAAAACTCACATCCTCTTATTTTGCATATGCCCTACAGGACAATGTTTTTTTTTTGTAATACTCCTCTGCTACTATAGTAAACTCTTCACCATTTTCTTGGCTATTCCTAGTATAAACATAAATGATTCTCTCAACTTCATTATCACTTGTTGCAAATTATTCATATTAGTTACATTCTTAATCATTCATATCGAGAGAATCAAACCAATCATTAATAAAACCAATGTGTGGTACTTAACACACCTTCCTTTTCCATTTCTAATCCATTATTAAATTCATCCTTCTTTACAGTGGGATTCACTCTTTCCTCATAAGGAATCAATGTTGATTATTTTCTCTATCTTCCTGATCATCATCAATCAATGTTGTTGGTTTTACTAGACCACTTGATACTTCAATGTTATCTTCTTCATGTCTATCTTCAACATTCACATGTGGATCTACATAGTGGGATAAACAAGTTGAATTATTGTCAACTTTATCATTATAATCATTATCAACAGTATGCTTTGCTACCCACATAGAGTTTACTCAAATGCTTGACTAGTTTGGAGGATTGTATAGGCTAGAGGTGTAGTCAAGGAAGAGGAAGGATAATAGGTTTGGATTGGATTAAATTTTAGGTTCTCCCTCCAGCTTTACACCATTCCATTTAAATATGTACATGATAACCTTATTTTTAGATTTACGTTGTCAATTTTGCACTGTAAATACTCTCTGTACAGAGGACTGCCACCCATTGTCCGTTCAGGGTCATTGTCTCCTCGCAGCCTTGCCTTGACTTAAGGGGACATCAATTCTGATCCTTACAAGGTGTGATGGTCATGTAAACTCGATTTATCGAATTTGAACAAATATATAAGTCTGGACCTATAATTAAGGGGGTGGCGTTAGTATTTGGGTTAGTCCCTTGCCCATCTTTGGACTTCTTCTTGCGAGAATTCTTAACAAGGAGGCAAGCGGTCAATGGGAAAGAAGCCCACTTTGAATAAAAACCTTCTCTCTGTTCATTCAAATCGGCATTAAGAAGACCAAGCTAGTAATACCAATAAAAAAATGTAAATCAAGAGTGACAGAGTAACGATTACTCCATGAATCGGCTAGAGAAAGGGATAAAGTATCTAAGAAAAGGAATGGGTCCGGAGCTACTCATACTAACTGAAGCGCTTCTTCTGTCACTACTCATGCTAAATAACAAGGCTTAGCAGAACCTAAAAGCTTTACATGAGGATTCACATCCCAATTTAGTAGGTGCAAGCTATTACATCATCTTTAGGTCTCGATCTTAGGATTAGCGCCTACTTTAATCGTCTCATAACCTACTATAAATCTCCAAACCAGCCCGAATATATAGCCTTTCATGATATTGCTCGTGCTGACCCTACCCTGTATAAAGGAGCTAATGGAAGAATGACTGGATATGTATAACAGATAGAACAAATTTGGATGCCCTTATGAAGCTGGAAATGGTTTCTATTGTAGTGGTTGTTTTCTTGGTTGATCTGTTGTGGTTCGCCACACTGAGATTACATTCATAGGTGCTTCAAATTGACGGCTTTAGTATATCCAGATATAGTTATTCCCGTACATCTAAGATACCAAAGACTTTACTATAACTTGGATCTATTTCTTTCCGTATTGGGGATTCGATAGAACCTCAACGGTGAGGTATAATTGGTGTGTGCCTATTAACCCATAGTGGATTACCAGCCATTATCATGCTTTTTATTACTAAACCTACTAATACCTTGGCCAAAATTTCCAAGATTATAGGGTTGTAGGACAGCATTGAAGCAATTCTTTGTTAGATACGTTCACCGAGTCTTGTCAATATTTCAGGTTCCCGAGAGCGTAGTGGAACTATTTTTATATGATGGTATCAAACTTTGGGGAATTTCCCCCAACCCAGTCTCATTCATTTAGTTAGGAAGGAACTACTTGTCCACATCGGATGGAGAGAGAATTCATGTACATACGGGCTTCATACAACAAGTATTCACCAGCTTACAAAACACTTACTTAATTTAGATCCCGGGTATCGCTATTAACTACGGTTACTGCAGAACCTTGCCCAACCTATTTCCTTCACCCATGACACCCTCATATGGGAGGCACTATTAACCTCCTACCTTGGTTCCACATAGCCTTTTGACCTAGGAAAACCGCCTCTATACCCACCATTTCATTTATATGCCATATGCCTTCTCTTGAAGGGACGAGATTTCACTTACCCTTAACTTTTACCTACCTTTCCTTAGGATTTCTTCTTGATACCACCAGGATATTTTGGGTAGCCCTAGATGGTGAGAGTTCAGTATCAAAAAGCATCATTGGCTTATGCTCTAACCCGAGTAGCATGGGGCACGTGGAATCTCGTATGAATCGATTCATTAAAACACTGATTGCTATACTGACAATATTGCAATCTTCCTTTATAAGTATTTGAGCACTATGGAACTCACCTTCCACAATATGAACATCCTCTATTGTATTTCTAGAGACATTATATCCCTCAATATATTTTGTTCTCTCTACTTCTATAGAATCTATCATTTACCTGCATCACATTCTACTACTTTTACAAATGATACAACAACCTCTTCTTCTTATTTCTCTTTCAAATCATCGACTACAATTTATGAATAGTGGGATTCGCTATCCTTATTCACATGCTCAACAACACACACATGGGATCCTACCTCCTCCTCTGCTAGCAATACTATAAGAAGCAGTTCATCAACCTTCTCCATAGATTATGCCAAGAGTTCTTCCTCTCCAACATCAATTCCCAGTACTATAATCACACAATGGGATTCATCATAGGGATCTCGATCATTCATTGCTTATACAATATTTTCTATTGATTCCACTGCGAGCTTCTCACTCCTCCTTCTATCTAAATCCATCTTCAATATTTCTCACACTTCTTTAGTTGTGGTGGCTTTAGCTACAACATAGAATATATTGTCATATAGAGTATTTGGTTTATTTGCTGTTATTTTCTCTGGCCTAGGAGTATTTGGTTTTCACTGAAGTTGCCCTGAAGTTCAGATTTTTTTTTCCTTAAGAAACTTGATCTTTTTCATTTTCTGTATCTAAAGACTAGTCTACTATCCTTCCGATATCGGAATCATAGTAGACTATCGCTCTGACGTTGCGGAAGCCAAATGGTCAAGCCTCTCGGAATTACTTTCGATTTCCTCGGTGATACATTGAAACCTCGGTTCTTCTCTCTTAGTGTCGTTTTCCCAAGACTAACACTTAGTAGTTTTGATTTCCGATTATTTTTATCGCTGTCGAAATATTTTACAAGAGTGAGCTAGAGTCTTAGTGCCCGTCATTTCCAACGTTGCGGGAACCTACTGTTGAAACGTTCCGAAAGTTAGTACTTTTCCTCGCTGACTCTCTAGAGTTTAGGCATTCCAATCTCTGACACCCGTTAGAACAAGTGGAGTTGCAATGATAGTGCTTTATAATGCCGACGTTGTGCATAAATCTCCATCTAGAGTTTCCACACTTAGATTCTAGTGATGCTGATGACTGATAATGTTAAAGTATCTCAGGCCCGCAGTTTGTTTTGGATCCGTCATTTCGGCTGTCCTCCAAGATATTCTTTTAATTGACATAAGTCACAATTTCCAATAAGGTTTTAAATTACCGATAGATGCCGCCGAGGGTTATATATATGGGCGGCGTGTTATTTTATTGTTTATCTGTATTTTAAACTCGTCGTTTTCTCCAGTCCTTGTCGTTTACACCGATTCACATGCGCCCAGCTTTTCGAAATTGATTCATTCGCGTTGCTCCCATGAAGGTTTTTCCATCCAGTCAACTACACTTCTTTTCCCAGGTAGGTGAACCATGACCTTATTGTTTTGGTTTTTATTGGTCGATTTGGGAACCGATTTGGGAACCGTTAGGTTTTTCCCTTGGTTAGGTTTTTCATGAGTTAGGTTTTTCTACATAAAAGGATGTTCACCTTTACAGTTTTCATGGATGTTTTACTTTGAGGGTGAAGAGTTTAGATTTTTACAGTTTTCTTTAGCGGGAAGATTTGAGTCTGTGTTATTTTTTTAGCCATTATGGATGGTTTTGCTCCAATACAAAAGATTAGGGCATGGCGCAGACAAGTGTTTCACTATCTGCACCACCCATTTCTTGGGTTGTCCATAGCCACCCAATGGGTTTTAAACCCTTTTTCTTGCACTTAAATTATCCCGTGGGATTGCAGAGTTTTTTGTTTTTATTTTTGGTCAGTTTAGGGTTTTTCGCTAGGACGATCACTGAATAGGGTTTAATATTCTTGAGTTTGGTTTTGAAGACAAGAGGTAGGCTTAGTCCGATCCATTCCTATATTTGACTCAGGATTACTTTGATATGGCCCAAGCTAAGATAAAGGGTTTTTAGACGTTGTGAAGTTTACCGACAGTGGGATTTAGGCAGTTTTAGGAAGCAGCCCGCAGGATTTTCCCTTTGCCTTGTTAATTCTTTCATGCATTGAATACTGTGTGTAGTTTATTTTTCAGCATGTATATTGAGGAGGTAAACAAATTGATATATTTTCCATTTTATTTCTTAAGACACTTACTAATAGCTCAATTGATCTAAGAACATGTTTGACTATGACAGGGTGACTGTTATATCGAAAACATGTCGAAGAGACAAAAAAAGAAGGCTCCTATGGTTGAAGGAGAACCTGAAGTAGAGATCATCACCAAGGTAGAGTATATTTACGAAGATAGCAAATCCTCCACTGGGGTCGAACCGGACTACAAGTGGGGAGAGATATATAGAATGATTTCCAACCAGAATGTACTTGATGCCAGTTTTGAGGACCTGACTATATATGCTAATATTGAGAAATCAGCGCTAATGAAAGTAGCCACGAGACCTGAGTTATTTCCTTGTGCAGAAGTGATAGGGTGGATTCTGCCTAGGGTAGATGTAACAACAATGATTATGGGGAACACTGCCAAGCAAGGCTACACTGCTTATAGCCCTGCATATGTCTCTATGGCTTATCATCTACCATCACCCCAGGTTTACCTGACAGAAAGTTGGTTGAAGAAAACAGCTACGGACCCGGTGGAGATAGTGAAGAGAATGATGATACCTAGTAAAAATTTCTGAACTAGAACTTCCAAAGAGTATGACACCTCCACTCTCTGGGCTCCCTACAGGTTCATTGCATTAATGCTCAACAGGATCTTTGGCAGAGCCCATGGGAAGAGCTTCAAGCTAGGATGTATACCAGTTATTTAATTTGTAGCTACCCAAGGAACAATCTTTAACTGGTCAAATATTGCGTCAAATAGCCTCTCTGCATGTATATAAGCAGCCTTAGGAGGGGTATCACAAAAGGGATCATAGTTTTATATGAGCTCTATCCTGATTGAATGCATACTATGCACTCAATCTTTTCTAGCTTTGAGATGTAACTGGGAGAGTGAAAGAACCCCAGTGCACACAACATATAAATTGTTATGGGCCCATAAGTGTCATAGATATTATAGGGAAATATGCGATCACTTTATCATTCCCTTGTACACCCTCATTTTCTTGACTGAGTGCAATTGCATGTCTGAAGAAGCATTCAAAGTCATCGAGGAGTTTGGAGATTACTATTTTACTGAGCATGGGTTGTATATAAGAATGTATGGTGGTTCCAGAGCTCCTTGCCTACGACCAAAGTACACCATAGATTATGTACTCCATAAGGAGGTGGTTAGGTAGGTGTATATTGAAGGTGTAGGAAACTTTCTGTTTGAGCATAAAAATGCAACATATCCTGCAGTACCTTTCTTGCTTGGAAGCTACAAGTTTTCAAGAGTAAAGTAGGATGCAAAATTTGTTAAGGAGCTGAAGCATTTTCATTTTGGCGAAATTAATTTTCACAAGAATGACTCCCAAAATAAAGTAGCAGACTACTGCAAGGAAGTGGGAATTAATTTTGAATATACTGATTTTTGGGAGAAATACGAGGCGACATTTAGAAGTGTGAAGAACATCGTCTCCCTTAAGAATAGGTTCAAATAGAAAATAACTACTATGGGTGGAAAGGGAAAAACTTTGGAAAAATCTAAGACATTGGAAAAAGAAGAAGCTAAAATCAATAAAAAGCAAGAAGAAAGTGAAGGTTTGAGACTAACAAGATCTCAAAAGGATCAGCAGACTATAGAGCAAGTATATACACAAGGAATGTAGGATCAAATAGATCAAGAACAAGGACAATCTGATCCTGATCCCCCTGAACATGCTGCATCTTCTGGCAGCATACTAAGACAAACATCATTTTCTGGGATAAATTTGATCCCTTTAATGCCTACTGAGGGGGAGGAGGTTCCCAATTTTAGTACCATTTTTTACGACAAGGAAAAGAAAAGAATTGTAAAAAGAACTGAGAAGAAAGTCAAGACTGGAGCACAGACAAGGAAAATGGTAACAGATACAACATTGGTGCATGGAACAAATAAATATCCATGATTGATAGCAAGAGTTGGGGTAACATTAACCCAAGCAACTGAAGACAACGTGGACAGGAATATGATAGACCTAGAGCAATCAAGAAAGAATGCAGCCCAATTGAAAGAAACTTTGAAGAAGGAAAGGGATAAAGGTCAAAAGCTAAAAAGGAATTATGAAGACATCATGAATGAAGTGAAGACTTCAAGAATGAAATTCCAGACTTTGCAAGCGGATAAGAATGCTTTAGAAATATCTGCAGAGAAAATGGAAAAGAATGCTCAGGATAGCTTAGCTGAATTACAAAAGCTACAACTAGAACATCAAATGTTGAAACCTGAGAGAGATGATCTTCAGGTATCCTATGAGAATCTAAGTGTCACTACTACATTTTGACCAAAAATCCGACGGCCGTCATGTCGGATTTTCGACACTTCCCTGTCGCATGTACGACATTTTGGTTTTTTTTGAAGCGTCGAAAACTTGTCATCGGTTAAGCGACACTTAAGCAACCGTCGCTTAAGCGACACTTAATTAACCCTCGCTTGAATTTAACGCGTCGGTTATCCGACACTTATTAAGCGACAATGAAATAAATTTTTAAAAACTATTAGACCCACAGGCGTCACTTAAACAATGGAGGGACGGATAACCGTCGCAAAAGCGACAGCTAGAAGCGTAGGAAAAGCGACGGCGAACAACATAACCGTCGGAAGAGCGACGGATTTTAAGGCTAGCCGTCGGAAAAACGACAGCAGGGGAACCGTTGCTTAAACGACGCTTGTGACTGTTTTAAAAAAAAAAAATATAAAGCATGTGCAGTGCAGTAACCTCCGATCAGACCATTGGATTCCAGTATAAAGGGCAGCTCTGTTTCAGTATAAACTTGCCCACAATTAATAAATTCACATGATGGAGCAAGCTATTTGGAAGAGCATGCCAACATGCCCTCGAAGAGCCAAGACGTCCAGCTTGGTAATATCGTGGAAGACAGAGTCGACAGACTGTTCTGTGATTCAAGTCGTTCCATTCCTTTGAATTAATTGGATTTCCGTGATA
>LPNX010317805.1:5922-49797 GCA_001517045.1 Pseudotsuga menziesii | reverse complement strand
CCGGAGGGTCCAGTAAAGTCCAATTCCATCCCAAATTGGGATTTTGGAACTTAGTGCAGAATACATCAATTATAAAGGCCGAAAGGAAGAAATTTGGCTTCTTTCAGGAAGTAGCTTTCTAATAATCCTGGTTAGTCATTTTGAGCTCCAACTACAAGATTGATGCCCATGGGAAAGACTCGCCAATTGTCAAAACATGATGGGAAATCGGATCCCATTCAACTTTAAAGACAGAACAATTGGGAAGACCATAAAGTCTACATAACATGGCTGCCAACAAGGAATGAGGTTCCCTAAACCAGGAGATCGGGTATAGGTTATCAGCTTTCTGCAAAAACTTGTTAGGTTCATTCATCCAGGGTTTCAACATTTCATTAAAATTGTACCTGGTCTTGGAAGCTTGGGAAAACTCGGAATTAAGGGGCTGCATAGCCAGTTTAAGAGCATAAGCTATGGTAAAAACCTCAAGGCAGAAGGTGGCTAACTGTGAACCTACGATATCATTAAAAGACCGGTCTAGCCAAGTGTCCATGAAACTCCCATTTGGCTCTTCCTCTCCCTGTGTAAGTTACAATTCATCCCAAATTCGAACTATGAAGTATATGGGAAATTATATTTTAACCTTATAATCCATCCAAAAACAATAGGATTCCCGTAGATTCGAGATTGTAAGAGGAGGATTCCATTTAACATAGGAATTCTAGCTTGAGTGAGCCCCATAGTCTCCATGTGTGTCCATTCTCCATAGCCATTTCATTTTTCACTTGCATTCATTTAATTAACTCCATTAAATAAATATTTATTCCTTCTAATGGCTGAACACCATTTATTAGCTCGCTTATTAACTTCCCAATGTTTC
The DNA here is from genome assembly GCA_001517045.1 of Pseudotsuga menziesii. Taxonomy (NCBI): domain Eukaryota; kingdom Viridiplantae; phylum Streptophyta; class Pinopsida; order Pinales; family Pinaceae; genus Pseudotsuga; species Pseudotsuga menziesii. Next base: position 48,938 of record LPNX010317805.1, on the reverse strand, counting down.
CACCCAACCTAGGGAACTAGTAGGATTGATGGAATTTTCATACTATGCAATTTTTGAATGGGGACATTACAATGAGGTAGGGGGTTGAGGAGAAGGGATAACTTGAAAACATAAAAGAAGAGAGAGAGAGAGAGAGAGAGAGAGAGAGAGAGAGAGAGATTGATGTGTAGAGAGTGTGAGAGAGAATAAGATAGAGAGGGAGGAGGGTGGGTGAGGGAGGGGTGGAGATAGAGTGAAGGAAAGAGATATTGAGGGAGCGATAGAAGGTGTATGTGTGTGTGTGAGGGGTGATGGGGGGATAAACACAAGGAGGGAAAGGGGTAGGTTCACACATGTAGAGAGAGAGAGAGAGAGATGGTGTCAAAGACATACGGTGTAGGGTTGAGAGATGGCGAGAGAGGGAGGTTGTGAAAGAGAGAAACATGGAGAGGGAGGGTGAAAAGAGATAGGGAGGGAGGGATATAATTTGAGACAAAGAGAGAGATAGAGGGGGGGGATAACGGCATAGAGGGCTGGTAATTAAGGTAGAAGGGAGGGAAATATTGATAGAGGGAGGTAAATATAAGGTGGAGAGAGAGGGAGAGAAAGACAGAGTTTGTGAGAGAATGGGGGAGACACACACACACACAAAGATTATGTAATAACCCAAAAATTCGTAAAAATTTAATTTTTTTTAAAGTGACATAAAATTTCTAAAGTCACAGCTAAGTAACTGCTAATGGTTAGTGGAAAATGAAACAGTTTATAAAATAACATGGGATTTCTTCTTTAAATGAACTTGTAAACTAATGGATGTAATCTTAAACATCCATGTTAGTACTATTAATGACTTAAAAACTTTAGTTATATCAGAGTTAGAAAAGGACTTGTATTTTGCTGCTGCTAGATACTGATGATTAACCTTTGTCAAGTAGGTAAGAATTCTTGTATGATATCGGGGTTTACTTAGTGTTCTGCTAACTCAATTGGACTACTAGTTGCTTACAGGTTTAGTAGGAAAGCGTAAGATCTAGTAGGTGTTATTTAAATTTACGTCAAGAACTACTTCCCTAGTGTGATTAAGATGCTAGTTTTAGAAGAAGTTTGAATATGTTGCTTGTCTTCAAGAAGGTAATGTCAATTCTTTTCCATTGTTATAAATCCATAGTTGTATTTATAACTAACACCATAATGAATTTCTATCAAAAAAATAAACAAGGATTTAAATTGCAAGAGTAAGTACTTACCAAAGTTCCTTCAATCATATGAAGATTATTCTCTAAAAGTCTAAAGAACATGGTTTGGTTTTCTTGTGTTTATAGTACTGGTTATTTATAAATTCCCATAGAGAGAATAGAGCTCATGTTTTTGGCTTTAAAATTCACTTCAAATTGTTTAGTGATCTCGCAACTATTCTCATTTCAATACTCAAAAGATGTCCTTCTCTTAAAGCATGATCAAGTTACCTATGTTTTTCAATTATAATTTTAACAATGAGTTATTAGGAAATTATCGCAATTCTCTAACATTGTTAGTCTTCAGTTTCTTGATCACTTTTTCATCAAAACAGTATAAAAGTTATGTTTTTAGAAGTTTACGGATTTTCCTTTTTACTATAGTTATAAGCTATATTATAGCCATCTCGTAACTCTTTACTATTTCTAAAATTACACCATCTATTCGACTTGTTTGAAAGAATGAAGATATTCTAGGATAACCATAGTATTTAAGTTATAACCTAAGGTAGAATACCTAAAACAAACCACTATGATGAAATCAAATGATTGAAAGCATATCTTATTAATTTTGAAATGATTATTGGTTTTGAAATAATGCAAATGTTTGATTGTAGCATTGACTATAGGTTTGGACCCACAATTGGAGAAGTATTTGGAAGGACACATGGATATGTTACATCCACTCGAGGGTTGACTTAAAAGCTTGAAACTCTACTCATTTTCTTGTGAAGTGAGAGTTCCTCCTTTATGTTGGTAGAGCTGAGAGCTCGCGTCCATGAGAGGCCTGTAACAAACTTCAAACATTGCCATTGCACCTGCAAGTTCTACGCTGTGACTATTGGAAGAAGTCGTTGATGGTTTTGGTTCTTCTGTGTGTTGAAAAGTTACAGCGAGAGTGGGTGTTTTCTTTTCATTATGGCCCGAAGACTGTGCTTTTCTCTAACCTGCAATTGTTCACCCAGAGCTTCTGCCTTCGTATACTTGAGTCAATTTTCTTGTGTTTCCTTTGCAATGGTGACTTCATATCTTCTTTACTTTCGGCATGGTGCCAAATGCGACCTGGTGTGGCCATCCCTCCTCAGGTTCAGCTCCAATTTACTGCAGGTAAAGACTTGCCCTAAACTCAGTTTTAAATTTGTTTTCTTACAAGCGTTTTTATAAATTTTAAGCAACAAATTATTTACAGCGATTTGGTTTGGAACTTGCAAGTTATTTCTTTCAGCTCCAATGTTGTAGGTGAAAACGAGCTCACTCTTCATTCTTTACATGAGTATCCAACTGGTAAGCCCCGGTTCCAATGAGGGTTTCTTCCTGCATGACGTTGTGGTTGTTGGAAGTTGGTTCTTGTGGTTTAAAGGGCATGGCCACGGTTCTCTATTATCTTGTTTGCTATTCATAAATGTTTTAGAAACCCTTAAAGAGTACTTCGTGCAGGGCGAAGAAGGCTCTGGAAGCTGTGATGTAAATGGGTTTTAAATTTTGTGTTTTTAGCCTTACGGCTTGAACAATGTAATCTCTTTGTTTTTAAAACAAAAGGGCTCAGCTCGAAACTCAAAGGGCTATCAACCTCTATCTAGATTATTTTAGTTTTTATAATAGATTTTGGTTGTTGAAGAAAGACTGTGAAATAGTCAGGATTGTAAATGGAAACAAGATTTTCTCTTGTCAGTAAATTATGGATACTGTTTGATATATATTTATATATTTTTCATAGTTTGGTTTTGTTAATAGGCCTGAGCCTCGACCCTTTAATTCTAAAGGCTGTAAGCCATTCCTTATTATTTGATTCTATTTTTTCAAATAGTTTATGTAATATTTGATTATTTTAATTTTGTTTTCAATAATTTGTTTATGTAATATTTTTAATTAATATCTTGTATTATAAGGATTCCAGTGCAAATTTTATGGGACATTTTACTGTGTTTAAGAGTAATATTTTACTCTGTTTTTGCCTAAAAACGGTTAATTAATAAGTAAACCCTACAGTTCAATAATAGTATTATTTATACTTAGTAATTCTTAGCTCTATTTATTTAATATTATCCTTAATGATTTTTACAACCTCTTTTTAAAACTCAGCTAAAGAGGATTAGGGTTTATTGCTGCATACTTGTGAATAGGATATAATTATCTTTCAATAACTTATGTGGTTCTAATTAGGTTATAGTAGAATCCTTTTGTCTTAGAACAAAGACACATAGTGTCTGGAAATCAATGTTATAAAAAATTGTTTTGCAAATTCTCTTTACATGGTTCTTAGATGTTAGCCTGTTTACTATACTTATGTTTATTTATTAAACTGTAAGTTCTATGTTTTATAAAGAATACTAATACTAGAATTAGCTCTATAAATAATATGATTACTAATGTTTTTACATACCTAACTTTTAGTTTTTATCTGAAGTAAATACATTTTAATGCAGACAATATTTACTACTTCTTTACAGTAGAAATCATAAGCAAAGTAAAGTAAAACGTAGTTACAATTTTCATTAAAGTGAAAAGAATCATCATATTCACCTAAACACCCAGCTGTACTAGAGTACTGCCTGAGCCAAGCATGGAAAAATACAGTATGGAAACTCAATTCTATCTATTTCTCATTTTGCATATTTATTACTATTTCTAACATAAACTGTAATTTATCAAGTCTAACATTACACAGTTACTCCTTTCTTCATAAACCCTAATTAAATACTAACATTCCTGTATCTAGTTAAACATTTTACTGAGGATGGTAAATAAAAATAACATAAAGAAAAATAGAACTGGTCAATGATAAGACGACAACAGCTTAAGCAAGTTGTTCCTCCCAACCAATCTCTTGGAGAACGCTCAGACAATGCTTCCTTAGGATCCCTAAGCTTGTTCTTGGTCTTCTTGGAAAAGTACTGGGTGGAGACTATAACCTTAAGACCTTTTGTCACTTGACTGGTCCAATTACCTCAGTAATTAAAATATGCTCACAACAGTAAGAAATTCAGCCTAATAGCTGCAATAAGTTCAATCTCAGTAGTTAAACCCTCAAACTCACTTCAATAATCCCCTCCATTGAATTTCTCTTGAGTAAATTCATTCACCCTGAATGATCACCTCTAGAATGAGCAGCCTTAGCTGTCTTCAATGGGAACTTTTATAGAGATGCCTAGGTCTTCTGGGTCAGTTTTCATTTAATGAGCCACCTACTCCAATTCCACTTTCTTGGGGAATCATGACCACAAATATAGGGAAGCTGCCACTTGTTAGTGTACTCTCCACCCAGTCTCCTCCACCAATTGAATAGTAAAAAATCTTTTAACAACTTCCCTAAGCTGTTGTCTCATCATTTATTTATTTATAAATAAAATATTTCGAATTACATTAATTATTCTTGACCCCACTGGATCATCAATTACAAACTTAGCATAAAATATAACACAATGTTCTTCAAATAACATTAAATTGTTTTTGTAATTTGGGGCATGTGACATACACACCCCCTTAAATTATAACATCATCCTCAATGTTATTTATTCCTCATCCTCAAATTTCCCCTGAAATAGAATTGGATATGCATCCCGCATATGACTTTCCAATTCCCAGGTCACTTCCTCTGGACTAAGGTGCTTCAATTGCACCTTCACTTGACCAATGGTGCGGTTTCGAAGCGAGATGTCCCTCCACTCGAGAATACAATCCGGTTCCACCAGAAAATCTCCTTCGGGTTCCACCCACACATCATTCCAATTAATAACATGAGTAGCATCATGTACATATTTTTTTATTACAGAAATGTGAAAACATTGTGAACTCTTAAATTTGGTGGTAGAGCTAACTAATAGGATACCTGTCTGATCCTGGACAATATTTCAAAAGGACCACAATATCGAGGTGCTAGCTTGGCACAACTACCTAGCCTCAGACAACTCTTTTTGGGTCTCACCTTAATGAAAACATGTTCGCTTACCTAGAACTCCTTTGGAGTAGTGTTTTAAGGCCTGCTTGACTTTTCTATCGACCTTGCGCAATTTTCAAATTACCTTGTACCTGTTTTACAATCAATTCCATTTCTTTCAATAATTCAGGTCCTAATACTAACATGTCCACTGGATTACTCCAAGATATGGGGGTATTGCATTTCCTTCCGTATAGAATTTCGAAAGGAGTATACCTAGCTGAAGCTTGATAATGATTATTGTAAGCAAATTCTACCAGGTGTAAATAATCTTCCCATTTACCTGGCTGCTCCTTTACGTACATTCTGAGTAGATCCTCCAATACCTGATTTACTCTTTCAGTCTATCCATCAGTTTGAGAATGTAAAGAGGTACTATAGTTTAAAGTAGTATTTAATCCTTTAAACAAAGATCTCCAAAAATTAACTATAAATTTAGGGTCTCGTTCTGAAATTATCACCTTTGGTATTCCATGCAACCGAAAAAAATTGTTTTAAGAAAATATGAGGAATATTTACAACTTAATAAGTAGCTTTTATAGGTATAAAATGGGCTTCTCTAATCAATTTGTCAACCACTACCATTATTGAGTCATTTAGGTTCTGATTTTTAGGTAATCCAGTGACAAAATCAAGGCTAATTATCTCCCATTTCTAGATAGGGATAGGCAATGAATGAAGTATCCCAGATGGATGATGATGTTCAGTTTTTACTTGCTGGCATTCAAAGCATATAGAAATATATTCTTCGAGTTCATTTTTCATATTTGGCCAGAAATAATATTTTCCTAGCATGGTTATAGTTTTTTGATAACATGGATGCCCTGAATAAGGAGTTTTATGAATTTTGTTTAAAATTAATAGCTTAATGTTAGGTACATTAGGTATGTATAATCTATATTTATACAGTAATAGTCCTTTTTCATTCAAGTTGTACCCTGTACTTAGAATTTCTATTAAATTCTCTTTTACTTTTTCTTGTAAATTTTGGTAATTTTCATCTTGTTCTATTCTATATTTAAGTTGTTCTTCCAAGTCTATTGTATAAGTGTTGATAGCTGATGTAAAATTCATCTTTGCATTTCTACTTACTGCATCAGCAACCTTATTCTCCTTTGCTTTGATGTGTTCAATTTCAAAATCGTATTCACTTAGAAAATCTAGCCATCTAGGTTGCCTAGCATTCAAGTTAGGTTGATCTAACAGGTATTTCTATCCTTTATTATCTGTCATTAAGATAAACTTCCTTCCAATTAAATGATGATGCCACATCTTTAAGGCATGTATGACAGCAGCTAATTCTAAGTCATAGGTCGCATAATTTTTCTCACGAATCTTCAGTTTCCTAGACTCATAAGCAATGACGCGTCCTTCCTGAGTCAATACTCCTCCTAATCCATCATTACATGCGTCAGTACATACTATACAATCTTTATTAGGGTCTGCAATTCTTAATATTGGTGCGGTGGTTAATAATGTTTTTAACTTTTTAAAACTGTCTTCGCACTTCTGATTCCAATCAAATTTCTTCCCCTTTTTTTGCAAAGAGATTATTGGATTTGCAATTATTGAAAACCCTTTAATGAACCTCCAGTAATAATCAGTAATCCCCATGAATGATCGGACATCAGTTACGTCTTTTGGGACTGGCCAATCTTCGATTTCCTTTATCTTTTTGGGGTCAACCAAAATTCCTTCTTTAGTCACCACATGACCTAAATACTGGATTTTATCTTTAAAGAAGTCACATTTACTAAGTTTCACAAAAATTTGATGCTCTTGTAACTCTTGCAAGACAATTTTTAAGTGTTCTTTATGTTCTTCTTCAGATTTTGAATAAATTAATATGTCGTCAATAAATACGACCACGAATTTATCCAGATATTTGTGCATTACATTATTCATTAGACACCTAAAAATAGCTGGAGCGTTAGTAAGCTCGAAAGGCATAAAGATAAACTCGTAATGTCCATATCGATTTAGAAAGGCTATTTTAAAAATGTCTTCATATTTAATTCAAACCTGGTGATATCCAGACCGTAAGTCAATATTTGAAAACACCGTAGCTCCATGCAGTTGATCAAACAGATAATCTATGCGTGGTAATGGGTATTTGTTCTTGATAGTCATTTTATTTAATTGGTGATAATCTATGCATAGTCATAGAGTTCTGTCCTTCTTCTAACAAAGATGTCAGGTGCCCCTTAGGGAGACACACTAGGTCTAATATAATTCTTATCAATAAGTTCTTTTAACTATGAATTAAGTTCATTTAGTTTGAGGATATTCATCCGATAAGGGGATTTTGAGCTGGGCACTTCACCAGGTACAAGCTCAATAGTAAACTCTAATTCTCATTTCGGAGGCAGACCTAGAATTTCTTTCGAAAATACATATGAATATTCCTTTAGAATCGATATATCTTCTAATTTTAATTTATCTATGTTGTTCATGTTTTCTTCATCGATTATTGTTACTGCATAAGCCTTACAACCTTTCCTAACAACTCTCTTAAGTTGTAGAGCAGAGATCTGCCTTGCGGTTGTTTTCCTAGGGATTCCCTTTACACTTATTAACTTTCCATCGTTATTTATGCAAGTAAAGGTTTTATCAAAACAATTCAAGACCACCCTATGTTTCTCTAACCAATCCATACCAATTAATATATCATATGAACCTAAAGGTAATATATTGAGCATAACAAAAATTTCAAACTGATCCATAGTTACTGCACAATTCTTTACAAAGACAATCACCTTTGTCTTTGCACCAGTAGCTAACTGAATTAACCAAGAACTTGCAAACTTTTCAACTGGAAGCTTACAATTTTCTACCAAATTCAGAGATATATAGCTTAAACTAGCTCTTGGATCAATTAAAATAGATATAGGTATTCGATTTATCTTACCTTCCACTTCCACCATGGAAGTTTGATAGTCTGCTTGCCGATTCTCTAATGCTGCATTGATCCTGGGCATTGTCCTCGCTAGATCACCAACAGTCATTTCCTCCTTTATTGTGTGGATGTTGCTAATAGTCTTCTTCTAATTGGGGCACATTGATGCATAATGCGAACCATTGCATTCCCAACACTTTATGGGTTCTTTTCATTCAAAGTTCTTTGTATAGTTACTGTGGTTGTTAGCAGATTCTTTATTCTTTTGATTATTCTGATTGGTCTATGAATTACGTTTATTCCCTTGGAAATTCTTATTAGGAAAATTTCTAGTGTTATTATTTTTAGAATTTGGATTAGGTACAAACTCTTTCTTCTTTTGTTCAAAGTTATTATTCCTTTTGGCATTCCAGTTGGCCATAATCTCCTTTTTACGATTCTGTTCAAAATAGAAATTTGCTTTTCTTATTGCTTGTTCTAGAGTTTTTGGATTGTCATACTCAATCCTGTCCTTTATATGATAAGGTAAACAGCTGAGAAACCATTGTACCTTAGGTTTCTTGTCCACAATACATGGCACATACCTGAGCAGACTTAGAAATTTACTATTCAATTCTTTCATATTCCCTGTACCCAGTTTTAACTCATATAATTCTGTAGCCCTTTCCTCATAGTACTATTCAGATAAAAATTTATTTTTGAAATATTTCTTGAATGTGCTCCAATTTATGTTTTTATCTCTTATACCTTTGACACTTTTTAAGTCCTACCACCATATATCAGCTTTTCCTATAAGATTATAAATATCCATCCTGGCCTTTAGTTGATTAGAATAGTTATAAATTTGGAAGTATTTCTTCATCCCAGATAGCCAAGATTATGCTTCTTACCCCTTTCTAGTTTCTCCATTAAATGTTGGCAGCTTGATTTTCTTGAACTCCTCAGAGATTTCTTCATAAGGTTTATATTTTCTTTTCCTAGTATGGTGGTTATCTTCACTATTGTCACTAGTATAATGAGAGTTTTGTTTATCACCATATACTTCGGAAGATGAGCTACTTTTGTTTTTAACTTGTTTAGTCTTCTTATACTTATGCTGATAACCTATATCTTCAGACTTAGCTCTTTTACCCTTTCCCTCAGTATGAAATATTTCTATTAAGATCTGATTCAGCTCCTCTTGAGCTCTCAAAATCCTCTCATTTTCTTTTTTAATTGATTCCATCTCTGATTTCAATTCTTTAACTGTTTATAGTAGTTCGGAAGAATTATTGGTTATATATTATTGTATAGGTTCCTTTTGAATATTATCCCATTCAGTGTAAGAAGATTCCTCATTCGCGTATTCTTCCAATCTATCCATACCTGTCATTAACTCATAAACAAATTTCTTTGTGTGTATCATTCAAAGAAAACAACATCAGCATAATTATTTAAATTTATTGTTCCATATAAGCAAGTTAAGCTTCATTAAGTCCTAGTGTTTAAACGTTGTGCTCTGATACCACATGTAATAACCCAAAAATTTGTAAAAATTTAAAACTTTTTAAATTGACATAAAATGTCTAAATTTGTAGCTAAGTAACTGCTAATGGTTAGCAGAAAATGAAATGGTTTATAAAAGAACATGGGATTTCTTCTTTAAATGAACTTGTACACTAATGGATGTAATCTTAAACATCTGTGTTAGTACTATTAATGACTTGACAACTTTATTTCCATCAGAGTTAGAAAAGGAATTTCCTTTTACTGCTACTAGATACTGATGATTAACCTTTGTCAAGCAGGTAAGAATTCTTGTATGAGATCGAGGCTTACTTAGCGTTCTGCTAACTCAATTGGACTGCTGGTTCCTTACAGGTTTAACAGGTAAGCGTAAGATCCAGTAGGTGTTATTTAAAATTACGTCGAGAAGTACTTCCCTAGCGTGATTAAGAATCTAGTTTTAGAAAAGGTTTAAATATGCTGCTTGTCTTCAAGAAGGTAATGTCAATTCTTTTTTATTGTTATAAATCCATAGTTGTATTTATAACTAACACCATAATGAATTTCTATCAAAAACATAAACCAGGATTTAAATTGCAAGAGCAAGTACTTACCAAAGTTCCTTCAATTGTATGAAGATTATTCTCTAAAAGTCTAAAGAACATGGTTTGGTTTTCTTGTGTTTACAGTACTGGTTATTTATAAATTCCCATAGAGAGAATAGAGCTCATGCTTTTGGGCTTAAAATTCACTTTAAATTGTTTAGTGATCTTGTAGCTATTCTCATTTCAATACTCAAAAGATGTCCTTCTCTTAAATCATGATCAAGTTACCTATGTTTTTCAATTATAATTTTAACAATGAGTTATTAGGAAATTATCGAAATTCTCTAACATTGTTAGTCTTCAGTTTCTTGATTACTCCTTCATCAAAATAGTATAAAGGTTATGTTTTTAGAAGTTTATGGCTTTTCCTTTTTACTATAGTTATAAGCTATATTATAACCATCTCATAACTCTTTACTATTTCTAAAATTACACCATCTATTCGACTTGTTTGAAAGCATGAAGATCTTCTAGGATAACCATAGTATTTAAGTTATAACCTAAGGTAGAATACCTAAAACAAACCACTATGATGAAAGAAAATGATGGCAAGCATATCTTATATAGTTTGAAATGATTATTGGTTTTGAAATAATGCAAATGTTTGATTGTAGCACTGACTATAGGTTTCGACCCACGCTTGGAGATGTATTTGGAAGGACACATGGATATGTTACATCCACTCGAGGGTTGACTTAAAAGATTGAAACCCTACTCATTTGCTTGTGAAGCGAGATTTCCTCCTTTGTGTTGGTCGATATGAGAGCTCGCGGCCATGAGAGGCCTGCAACCACCTTCAAACATTGGCATTGCACCTGCAACTTCTACGCTGTGATTATTGGGAGAAGTCATTGATGGTTTTGGTTCTTATATGTGTTGAAAAGTTACAGCGAGAGTGGGTGTTGGCTTTCCATTGTGGCCCAAAGACTGTGCTTTTCTCTAACCTGCGACTGTTCACCCATAGCTTCTGTCTTTGTATACTTGAGTCGATTTTCTTGTGTTTCCTTAGCAGTGGTGACTTCATATATTCTTTCCTTTCAGCATGGTGCCAAATAAAACCTGGTGTGGCCATCTCTCCTCATCTTCAACTCCAATTTATTGCAGGTAAAGACTTACCCTAATCTCAGTTTTAAATTTTTTTTCATACGAGGGTTTTTATGAATTTCAAGCAACAAAGTATTTACAACGATTTGGTTTGGAACTTGTAGGTTCTTGCTTCCGACTCCAATGTTGTAGGTGAAAATGAGCTCACCCTTCATTCTTTACATGAGCATCCAACTGGTAATCCACGGTTCCAACGAGGGTTTCTTCCTGCATGACATTGCGGTTGTTGGAAGTTGGTTTTTGAGGTTAAAAAGGCATGGCCTTGGTGATCTGTTACCTTGTTTGCTATTTGTAAATGTTCTAGAAACCCTTAAAGGGTACTTTGTGTAGGGTGAAGAAGGCTTTGGAAGCCGTGATGTAAATGGGTTTTAAATTTTGTGTTTTTAGCCTTACAACTTAAACAATGTAATTTCTTTCTTTTTGAAACAAAAGGGATTATCTCGAAACTCAAAGCGCTGTCGACCTAAAAGTGCTAAAAATGTTCTAATGGAACTATTATCCCCATTTCAAGGTAATTGAAACCATGGAAGGATCTATTGAGGTTGTTCAACACATCATTCTTGGCTCTAGATGGATAGAAGCATCTTCTAGGGGCTAATGCCTAGGTTTCCTCCCTTATTATGTCTAATTTCCCAAGACACATAAATAGTACTTATAAACCCCTAATGGTTCCCATATCCCCATTCAATACAGAACTATCAATATGAGAGGTCATATATGGTGATTCAAGGTGTCGTTCGTGGACCTTGAGCCATTAAAGCTGGTTTACAACTTAAAATTAAAGCTTTATTTACCATCCATGACTAACACCTTATCCTCCATATCTAATGATAAAAAAATCCTAGCCATGCCCATATGCCAACTTAAAGGTTGAGGATACCCTTAAGAGATCATGTGTGTTTGTTTAAGGTGTTGTTCTTGGCCCTATATGTCTATAGGATTCCTTTATCGCCTAAGGACTAGGTTTCCTCCCTTAACGATGTCTATGTATATGTTTCTAGTGCTAAGAGAATTATAATGCACTGTATATTCTCTCTTAGATGCAAAATCTCACATATAGAGGTCCTATGTGCACGTTCGATGCCTTGTTCATGGATCTCAAGCCCTAAAAGCTACCTTTAAGACATAATTCTTGAGTTTCCTCCCTCAAGCATGCTCAAGGCAATATCACCCATACCTAGTTGTTAAAACCTCCTAATGGTGTCCATATTACAACACAAATAAAAATTATGCTCTTGGGAGGTTAGGCATGGTTGTTTGTGATGTTGTTCTTGATAATGCTAAAATATTACTATAGGTACTAAGCCTTGATGATGCAAACTATTGTTTTTATTCATTTCCCTAGCCATGCACTAAGACTATTTTTGTGGTTCTCCATAACACATGCATGTTTTGCTTCTCTAAAACACGTGTGTATTTTGCTTCTCCAAAACCCGTGCACTTTTTGCTTCTCCATAACACATACACGTTTTGTAACTATAAAACACGTGCGCATATTTCCTAGCGTAACCTACATGTCATGTGACATCTGAGGCTCGAGATTAACCAAACCAAGCATTACATATTGTGAGCGCATTGTGTTTTTATGTATCATGAGCATGTTTTAAAAATGTAGGATTGCATCTATTACGGAGGGAAATTCCTATGGCTTGGGGTACCACAACAGACAGCTTGAAACCAGAAATCAATCTTTTCCAATATGCAATAGAAAGTAAATGTCTAACATAAAAGGATCAGACCTCATACCTTATTCTAAACAGTTGAAGTAGATCCCCATTGAGATTTCCAACTTTAGCTTGAATTGATAAATTACTTTTTCAACAACAAGTAAACAAGACAAGCATACTATATATCATGGTGTTAGATCTATTCTAGAATATATAATCAACAATGTATAAGCATTTGAAATAATCCCACGGATAAAATATTCATTCAAACACAGATTATTGGATAGGAAAAGATATTTCTATTAATATAAATCAGATATTACAATAGATACAACCTCTGACGGCACGTCTGCGAACCGGAGAAACTGAATCCCCCACTTGGGCCTCCACCACCTCAATCCTCCATCTCTTGATGGAAAGCTCACAATCAAAAGGAAAGCTTGGTAAGAACACAAAAGTGCTCCAAGAGACAAAGGGATGCAGACTCAAGCATAAGTTCCGGCAACAATGGACTATAGTTTCTTTGCTCTCAATTCTCTCATATTCCTTCAATATACCATAGAGTTCCTTATATAGCTTCTCAAAGGGGTAATGAAAGGTTGAATCCGAACGATCTCAAGGCATAGGGAAGGCCAGGATTCAAGTGAGTCAGATCCATGTCAAGGAAAACTCCAAAAGGATTTGGATTTTGTACACATCCCAATGTACGCAGTTTTAGGGGTGAAACCTGCGTATATATGCGATTAAGGGCTCAAAAGCCGCGTGTATCATTTTTCAAATGTTTTTAGGGAAGATCAAGGGAACATCAAATGACAAAAAATGGTCCACGGGGTCTAAGGAGTCTGTAGCAGGATAGGGGAATGCCATACAAAGTGTGATTCAACTGGAGTGGTAAAATCAGCTATAACAGATGCCCCCTAATGTGTGAGGTCAGAGAGGTCATACGATGGCCGAAATACATTATAATTCGATCCCAGAAGTGGTGTGATGATGGATCCCAAATGGCAGACCAGACACCCAATCAACATAGTACAATAATACAACTCTGCACATAACTACAAATACATATAGCAGTCCCAGATACATAAGAGTACAATGGCCATGAATAGGCATGATACAAGATATCACATAAGTGGTCATCGCCACGTACAATATACATAGATCAGAATCTCCATGATGAAGATATACAAGGGACCATGATATCAATCATGGCTGAAGTTATATAACAGATCAAGATATCCATAATGGCTGGAAATGTCTAACATATACTGGAATCAAGTCACGAGAGCTGAAATCTCATGAACAATGGCACGATCAAGGAGGTAGCATATAAGAGATGCCACCAACCTGGAAAGTATTCTACACAAACCGCTATGAGTACATGTCCTACTATGTGAATAGAGGTGTCAAGTTCGAACATAATAGTCCATCATCTGATTACCAGTCATTGATGTATACCATTAACAGACGCGAGATCACCCACCGATAATGGAAATGGGAATCAAGGTACTAGAGTGCAAACTAACAAGTGTGAATAAATATGTTGAGGTCAAACACTTGAGAGGATCCATTGATCAGGGGACATTAATGTATTCCCAAATACTTTCGATGGCGAGAGAACTGCCACTGATGACTGCAAGTCTCAAGGCACTCAAACTGACTCTAGATTCCAATCCCAAAATAAATGATCTGAAATCGATGGGATGAAATCCGCTGGATGAGTGCATTAAGGAATCCCCCATCATCCAACATAAGGTACTCAACAAAGCTGTATAATGTGGAAGGACTCGATCATAAGGTGCACGAACCAGTAACTGTACCGGGAATGGCCGACATGCAAAATCAAGATAACTGAGGAATGGCCAACTCAGGCTTCAACTTCCTTCGAACAAGAGCATACTGGAGTATGGTGACTAAATCAAGGCAGCATGGAATCGATATACAAACTGGGACATCTCTGCGACACAGGAGGCATCAACAGAGGCTCCATAGGGACTAGAAGCTTAACCATTCGGTGGAGATAAACTCAGATAAACGAGTAAAGATCCTAAAGTCAAACTATAAACCCAACCAATGGATGTGATATACAGTGCTCTATTCGAAGGCAACTTGACTCGATAATTGCCACAGATAACATCTTTCCTTGTACGGCTTTTTGGTTTTCTGATTTTTTTTGGACTTTTTCAATTATTTAAAAAGCTTGAAAAAGAATAAAATTGCTTTATAGTTACAAACTAGGAGGAGACGAGTGTCATAAGGGAAAACAAACTAGTTCTAAGAAGTGGAACATACCTATGCTCAATGCAAGGATACATGTGTAGGATATCGACACTCGGGGGAAAATCCCCTCCCGGTAAAAAGGGAAACAAGCTGCGAAGGATATAAAAAATGGCTCCGCATGGCTAGACATGAGACAAGCTCGGGCTATATGGCTGAAACGCAATGTCAGGGAAGCCGGCATAAAGCTCAATAAGGTAGGAAAAGCTCATGATAATGCATTCACAACTTGACATGAGGGAGTCCTAATGAAAATAGGCCAGCAAAAGATCAAGAGGAGTATGAGGCTCTTGTGAAATGTCATGGCAGTACTATACAATAGACTCCCACACCCTAAAGGAGAAAAAATCAGCATGGGCACCAAATGCAAATAAGGTGCTAACTAGGGTACCCATGTAAGGTGAAGCTCTACCACTCATATCATACCACTTCTAAAACAGCAAGAAGGTTCTGTGACATAATAGAGTGGGTTCGTACCTAAGGTCATGATGAGATGGTCATAAGGTCATGCAAAATGCAAGTGGTGATGAAACCTAACCTATATGCCAGTTTAGACATGATACCTGAGATTGGCATGAACGGGTTAATCCAACGGCTGAAACAGCACTAAAAAAGGTCCTCTACATCATGAATTATGTCAAAAACGGTCCAAAAATGGTTAGAAAATGTCAAAACTGTAGGAAAGGGGGTAAAAATTTTCAAATATTTGAAAATTTTCTATAAATAGTAAACAATTCAAACTATTATAAAACATTTGAAACGTTTACCCATTTGAGCTCAGATTTTCCACAGCGAATTCCAGGAGATCCAGCCGGCGGAATCCACTACCGTTTCTTCCAGGTATTAATCCATGCTCTTCTCTTTCATTTTGATGCAATATTTATCAAATTCCATGGTCAATTAAGCTTTCTAGGCCAAACTAAAAAGGGCACCGCAGCCCACACAAAAATCGAGGGTTTTTCCGCGTATAGGGCTAGATATACGCGGAAAATGCCCCCAAACCCGCGTACATACGCGGTTGTTTTGAAAACAGCCGCATATGAGGCTGCGCATAAGGTTTTTTCAATAATATAATGGGAAAATTGGCAATTTCTTGTGCAGTATGGTCCTAAAGTGGAGAGAGCATGAACATGGTGAGGTAGAGGAAGCAGTAAGGGCCGATCTAATGGCTCAACAAGCTCTATGTGCATGTGGACTCTACAAGTTTTGGTGTCTTAGTGGTTTGAGGGCCAAACCAAGACTATTATAGATGCTATTGGATTACTGAGATCCAAACTCAGAGTCCTTCCAGATAGATGGGATGTCCCTCACTATAGAGGTGGACGACATATACTTCATTACAAGGCTTTCTAGACGAGGGGAAGTAGTGAACCTTCGTTCTCGTGGTGTGCCAGGAGGTGACCTGACTATCGACGAGTACATTGTGGTGTACTGCTATCCAGACATAGAGAAGGTGGGGAGTCAGGTCCCTACCAACGCTATACAGGTGCTGGGCCTAAAGGCCATACTATTGACATTGGGTAGCATAGCATGCTTGGCATCACTCCACCAGGCCTCGCGGCGTTTGATGTTCTATGCAATGGAGTGCATGAGACCCACAATTTATGACTGGAGCACTACACTAATGAGCAACATGAAACATCAGCTCAGTGAGTGTAAGGCATGCAGAGTGTGGAACTTCTGGTTCAGCAGTATATTGAGCATGTTTTTCTTCGAGCGTGTTCCAGGATTGAGCCCCAAAGTGGCCTTTCCTCTTCACAGGATTCGAGATTCAACCCAACGGCATTGGGCAGATGCGATGCATAGACTGGGGGAAGGTAGGGTGGCCAACCCCTATCCAGCTAACTTCTTTCCATGGTGGCGATGACAGATAGTTTCCATTGATGACTACACCTATGCAGGGATAGATTTCCGGGGGGACCCGGACATGCCACTACCACCAGGATCGGCATACGGCGATATAGGTAACGAATCCCGACCCTCTCTTTTTAAAATTTTTTGAGTTATTTAATTTTTTTTGTGTTTTCCGATTATATGGAATCAAAAGACATATTTTTGCGTGAGAATACATAGTGACATCTACCATTTGTGTGCAGATGTGGGACCATGGCGGCCAGAAGGCTTCCCTCATCACAGACGGAGGGGAAGAGGAGATGATATCACGGGTATGGAAGAGGAGATGATATCACGAGATCATACCAATTTTGTGAGGTTGACACACAGGGTTCCCATGGCGCAAGTCGAGGACTTTCCTGAGGCTATGCAGTTCCAGGTGGTGGGTGTACCATGCGCATGGGTGTGATTATTCCGACAGCTAGCTAGAGCCGTAGTGACCTTCCATGATCACAACCCTCCTCCTCCTCCACAGGATTAGATACCTGGGAGTCTATACATTTTGTATTACCGTGTATTATATGTTGGTGGCTCAAGAGCCCTAATTTTGTATCATGACACTATGTACTATCACATTTTGGATGTTTTTATAAAAAGTTTTATGGTGATCGGTTTATTTATTTACACGTGTAAAAATTGTGTTTGTGATGAATTTACTGTGAATGAAACAAATGCCAATATAACACGTAGTTAGCATATGAGTCAGCAACTTGATTATTAATTCTTAGAATGTGTATATATGTTATATTGTCAAATTGTCATTCTAATAATCTCACACATAAGAATCTTCTCAATAATGTCGGATCTCTAACATGGTAGAAACCATTTAGCTGTGACACTACTAACTCTGAATCAAGACGTACCTCAAGAGAGAGAACACCATGTGAAATGGAATCCCGTAGAAGCTCAATAACAGCACTATATTTGGCAACATTGTTGGAAGATGTCCATAGACATACGCCTCCTAAAGATAGTACATAATCCATAGGAGTATAAATCACCCAAGCAGCAAAGGCTGAGTGTTGAGTGTGATGGCTTGCACCATCCGCGAATCCTATGTTGGTGGAAGATTCCATTGACATCTGCCAAAAGAAACGGAAACTAATCACAAACCCGATCATGATAAGAAAAAGACCTAACTATGCAAAACTGTACACTAATATACAATAAGCATCCTTGGCTAAAAATCATGCATAGTACTTCTTGAGATAGAGCCCATTTTTAGGCTCCGCCAAGGTTGTTCCTTCGTAATCCACTAACTCATAAGCACCCTTCTCTAACACACATTTGACCATGTAAGGACCCCGCCACATAGGATTAAATTTCCCTACCCCCAAGGGTTCTTTCAGTTGATCCCACAAAAGCACCAAGTCTCCCTCACTAAACCTCCTTGGACGGAAAAACTTATCGTACTGGACCTTTACATGACATTTATTGACTTCTAGAGCCACCAAGGCATCCCAACGCTGCTCATCAAGTTGCTCAAGGTGGACCAAACGCTTCACCAATGGTGAAGTGTCTGGTAAGAGTTTTATAGCTAGCTTGAAAGAAGGAATCTCACATTCAACCAGCAATATCGACTCCAATCCATTTACAAGTTGATATGGAGAAAAACTGGTGGTAGTCTTAACAGTGGTTCGATATGCCCACAAAGCAGGATATAACATGATGTGCCAATTATTCTTGCGTTGTGCGATGGTTCATTAGAGAATGAATTTGAGTGATTTATTCACTGCTTCTACCTGTCCATTCTCTTGAGGGTAGTAAGAGGAGGAATGCTCTTGCGTGTACCCTAACTTTGATGCCAACTCTTCCATCATACGGTTCTGAAAGTGCGAGCCATGGTCAATGACAAGCTCTTTCAGAATCTTGAAATGAGTAATAATTTGGTTGAATAAGAAGTGGGTAGCTGTCTCACTATTGGATTTAACTGTAGGCATAGCCTCAACCCATTTTGTGAAGTAATCAACAACCACTATAATATGATGGTGCCCCTCAGTGGAAGCTGGGTTTCAATCCATAAAATCAAGCCCCCACTTAGTGAAGGGACCGAAGGTGATAATGGGATGTAACGGGGTAGGTTTCGAGTGCATATTACATGTGAACACCTGGCAAGGATGACATATCTTGACCGCATCAACACAATCCTTAAAGATCAATGGCCAGAAATAACCCGGTCTTAAGATCTTTTGAGCTGTAGAAATCCCATATAAATGACCACCACATGCCCCTCCGTGGAAATCATTCAGCACTACCTTAGCCTCTTCATGAGTTAAACAACGTTGTAAAATGGAATCTACCCCACGGTGGTACAAAGTGTTATCCACTATGAGGTGGTTCTTAGAGACGTGATGTAATCGTCATCGTTCATCTCGCAAGAGGTGAGTAGGGTTTTCAATGTTTGTAAATATATTATGATATCCCCATACCATGGGTCTAAAGTTGAGATTAAGAATATGTGTTCATCGACAAACATATCTTCACAAACCAACTCCTCAGCCTTGCTCTGGAAATCTGATATAATCTCTCTAAAAATTAAAGACTTCTTTGATTTTGCCGAAACAAACTCGAGATTGAATTCTTGTAGAATGACAATCCATTTATTATATTTTCCCCCAATCATCCTTCGAGTGAGGATGAATTGAAATGGATTGACATGGGCTACAACCAAGGTCTGGCGAAGGAGAATATAATGTCTCAACCGATGAACCCCATGTACGGTAGCTAAATCAAGCTTCTCGACATGAGAATAATGAATCTTTGCGTCAATAAGGTTCTAGCTCAGATAGTATATGACATGCTCATGGAGCTCCTCATCCTCTTGAACCAAAACCATACCAATCGTCTCCATGGACACAGCCACATAAAGTAGGAAATCACGGCTATAGTCTGGGGGACTAATCACCAGGGATGATGCTAGGGATCGCTTGAGTGCATCAAAGGACCCCTGAGCTCGCTCATCCCAACAAAAAGGGGCGTCCTTCTTCAATAGAAGCATGAATCCTCTAGTCAAATTGGCAAAGTTGACAAAAAATCTTTGTAAGAAGTTTTCCATGCCTTGAAAACATTGAAGATGATGAATATTCTTCGGGGGAGACAACTGAAGTATTTCCTCAACCTTCAAAGGGTCGACTCTTATAACCTCTTTAGAAATGATGAATCCTAACAAACAACCTGACTTCACACAAAAGATGCACTTATGAGGATTTAATCTAACCAAATAGTGCTGCCATCTTTCGAATACCAATCTCAAGTGATAGGGATGACGCATTCTCATACGAGAATGAGCAGCAAGGTCATCCAAAAATACTTCGATAATTGACTTGAGATCGTGGAAGATCAAGGTCATTGCCAGCTGAAATGTAGCTCCGACGTTTTTAAGGCCGAAAGGCATTTTTCGATATGCAAAAGTTCCCCAAGGACAAATAAATGCAGTCTTATGTTGGTCCTTAGGTTTAATCTGTATCTGATTATATCCGAAAAATCCGTCCATAAAGGAAAAACCTCGCTACCCACACACTCATCCAAAATATGATCCTTAGGATAGGCACAATTCAAATCGCACAAATCAGTACATATGTGGATCGCTCCCTGCTTCTTATGCACCAGAACGGGGTTTGAAACCCACTTCATCAAGGGAACGGGATAGATGAAACTGCCTTTCAACAACTTCTCTATCTCTGCCTTAATCGCGGGTGCTTTCCTAGGATTCACCGCCCGCAAGCGTTGTCGAATAGGCTTAGTGTTGGGGTAAGTCTTAATATCGTGTTCGACAATACGAGTGTCGATACTTGGAATTTCGTCATATGACCAAGCAAAAATATCATGAAATTATTTAAATAGCTCGGTGTATTCTAGAATCTCAGCATGGGAACATTCCTCCCCAATATAGACATTCTCTATTCTGGCAGGATCACGACAAATGTTGATAGGAATCGTTCAAGATATGTTTTCCATGTTTCCATCATCCATCTGACCAGGAAAGCTTAATGGAACCATAGGACTACCAACTCTCTCACTAAGAATCGCCCTAAGATCCTCACGCTCCAAGCGGTCAAGCTCGGGAAGAAAGTACGATCTATGATGGAGTTCTTCTTATGGTGGCTCAACTCCCGACATAGCCTCAATAATCGCTTCATCTGAAGGGAAAACTGTATCAAGGCAGTGGTGCACATGAGAATACTATACTGCCCATGCAGGCAGCACATAAGGGTCCTCCTCCTCCGTCCATGAAGAGGAAGGACTAGGCTCTACAACACGCTTGATATTAGCTTGATAGGCTATCATAGTTGCAGGAAATGACACGTCCATCATGATGGGCTCACTCAAAGTACTCGGTGTAGGAAGAATCCAAGGATCTTCCATAAGGATCGATGCAGGACAACTAAAGCTTCCCATGAGGGATGGATACATGCCTACACCCACACTCCCAGTTTCCGGCTAAGAGTGTTCAATGATCAGGATCGAAGCTCCCAAAGATGCAGTAATAGACGGATTCTTGAATGTCATTTGATCAATATTTACAATCTTCCCATTATGTGGAAAGCATACAATGCAGAATAGGGAAGAAGCAACGGCTTGCATACTGTACATCCAATTCCTACCCAGCAAGAGATTGTAGTCAAGGGGCACATCAACCACCTCGATCTCTATGGCAATGGTCTTCCCTCCCAAATGGACTTTAAGGGAAGGAAGGATGCCGTGCGGTCTAAAAGATCTCCCATCGAACGCAGTTAACATGGTCACTGATTTAGATAGCTCAGGGGAACCCAGACCCTTCCAACATGATAAAGACATCACAGAAGCGGCAGCACCTTCATCAATCACAGTGCGCTTGATGGTCATATTAAGACATTCTACGTGAATCAAAAGAGACACATAGTAAGGCAAGTGAGACTGAAGTCCTGCGGTTTCAAATTTAATCACGGAGGAAGAATCATCATCATTCACACCAAGGGAAAAAAGCAACGCCTTCCTTTGTGAAGGACAACTCTAAAGCACTTCCAATGCAGACATCGCACAAGGAGTATGGCCCAAATCCTCGACAACTAAATAGTTCTGGGCGGCTCGGGCATTTGGATTGTGCCCCGAATGCTTAAGGAATCCCTTCGGAATTCGAGGTGTAGCTTCAGGATTATCCATAGGTTTCTCAATACGCAAAGCGGACCCTGGTGGATCAGGCTCTTTGCTTGGGCTTGGTTGTGACGAACCATAATCTTTCGCATGGGTCACAACTTGCATAGCATGTACCATGTTAATGCAACCATGACCACTACCCTCCAATAGATCCTAAGCACCACCAGATTGGTCATGGGACCTCGAGTTCATATTTTTAGGTAAAGGGTTAGTTAGCACAGTTGGGCCCTGTCCTAAGAACCTCAAGGCTTCCTCAATATGAGGGCACAAGTAAGTGAGGTGATCGTCCTTGCATAACTTGTAAGGGAACTTAACCTTACGTTTAGCTTGCTTGTCCCCCCCAGCATTACGACCCTTCTTGTCATTACTATTAGCATTCTCATTCTTATTCCCACCCTTACAATTATTTTACCCTTTTTTCTATTCCATCTGGGCTGCTAGTTACCCTTCTAGTCCGACGATTGCACTGAAAGTACACTCGCCATTTGGGAAGGTTGAGACAAATCCGTAGCTTGTCTCGAAGCAAATTGGTTGATTGATAATTGACTAACTTGTTTTGCAACTGAATCCACAGGTTTCACACTTGCACAACCCACAATGCCATCGGCATGTGGTCCAAGTTTGATTTTGGGATCGAAACTAGAACATGGAGCATTGGGAATAATCTCATATAACAAACCGGACTAAGCATAAATCAAGTCTAGTTCCTACGCCCTAAAAATCACTTGTTCCTCATTCTGCACTCTGGATGTAGAAACATCCTTCGCTATATATGGCAATAACAACTTGAGGAACCACTCGAGGAGGAATTTTGGTGCTATAAAGGCTTTAATTAACCTCTTCTGTCTACACCACTCTTGAATATGATCTGAGATATGTGTGGCTTTATCTTGCCAAAATGTCGACGAGATTTCAGTACCAACGTCATAATGCACTGGTAGCTGGAAGTGGTTAAGAAAAGTCATCGCAAGGTCGTCAAACAAAGCAAATGCTCCCCTAGGTAGCTCTATATACCATTTCATGGCAGGCCCTATAAGGGTGCATTGAAATATTCATAAACGGATGGAATCATGATGTAAGGAATTCAAAGAGCACCATAGGTGAAAGGTAGTAACGTGTTCGCTTGGATCCTCTCCCGGTTTGGCCTCAAACTTAGGTATGTCCGAGGGAAGCTTAGTAGGGACAGCCGGCCAAGCTGAGTCATGAGCTATAGGATCGTTCATCAATCTCGACAAGTTAGGAAGATTCAGTGTCACGAGGAAAGGGAGCCTAGGATGATGAGGTCGATGGACTTCTCCCTGATAGGTCTGATTACCACCATGGCCTTGGCCATAGTGCCCTCCTCCCATATGACCCGTATAGGGTGGCATGGAAGCACCATAGTGTGGTGGATCTTGACTATTAGGAGCTATGAAGCCATAATTAGGAGAGTAAGCAGGTTGTTGATACCCTCCCCCATAAGGTGAAGAACCTTGTCCATACTGCGTCCCATAATAGGGCCCATAATTCATCGCATGAGATGTCCCATGAGACACTCTGTAAGTAGGAACATACGTTCCGGAAGTAGGAATATACATTCCGAAAGTAGGAATGTGACCTCTAGAAGTATGAGCATGACCTCCCGAAACAATGGGCGGTACATGAAGCTGAGACGCAACAGGTATAGTAACCGTAGTATGGACATGACTCGTAGCAATGTTTCGGCCCAAAGGACCACGTGAATAAGGTGGAGGGTGAACATTTGAAGAAGTAGGGACAGAGGAAGGAGGGACCTGAGTAATAATGTACGTACTATTCCCTATAGTCAATCGTCTTGGGTATGGTATCCTAATAGGGTCACTAACCCTAGACCTAGGAGGAATATGTGATGTAACTTCCACCACCGAGATGGAAGGTGGAATGTGACTAGTGCTCCCAAACCTCTCTGCATGGTAAGGAATGAGAGTGCCCCCAGGCATAGTGTTAGGCTCAAAGTCAGATTCGACATGACATGCCAAATCATGTGTAGGAAAACCAGACATACCATAACTACCATAGCTAGTGCATGTGGGTTCAAAATGAGTCTCAGCATCCTCCGACATTCCATACCGGTAATGCATCAATGGGGAATCAACCTGTTGCAGCTACAACAAATTCCCAAAATTCCAAAAATTTTCAGGACCCTCCTTTGCTTGGATTAGTTTGATTTGATCGAATGATTTTCCAGAAAGAATTTCTAAGTGCTGGGATTGATCTACCAATTGTTTTGATTCCTCCTCTGATGCTTGAAGCAATCTAATGTTTGATCAGACTTTATCGCTGCCTTTGGATGCATTTTCAGCTTGGTTGAATCGGAAATTTGTTTGGTTAAAGCTTCCGCCGTTGCGGCAAAATAGCGAGTCTTGACTTCGATTTTTCTTTCCGATTTGTTTTTTTTCACATCAGCTGCTTTTTGGTTTTGCATCGAAACACTTATCACTTCTCCTTCCGCTGTTGCGGACGGCAAATCATTTTTTCTCCTGATCACTGTTTGGTTTTTCTCCCGCTTCGTTGTGTTTGTCGGCCCTGTAAGTCTCGGGCTTCCGCCGTTGCGACGACGAAATGCTTTTCCTTTTCCGGATGTCTAGTCGTTTTGAATCCCGTCGTTGTGGCAAAATAATCAGACTTAGATTCTAAGTTTTCTCCGACACATTTTCTCAAATCCACTGATCTTTTGGTTTACATCAGAAGGATTTGTTATTTCCTTTTTCACCGTTGCGGCTCCCAAAGCGGCTTAGCACCCGAAGCATAAAGCGCTTCGCTGCCGATGCGTGTTGACTTTTTCGTTGCATGCCGGCATTTTTTTTCTTCTTCCGTTGTTGCGGCTCCCAAAGTGATTCAGCTTCTGAAGTGGAAAACCTTCCGAATTCCGCTTAAACTTTTCCCGCCCGCATTTCACGTGTCTTTAGCTTTTTCTTTTTCACCGTTGCGGCTAGGAAAAGCTTTTGGCTTTTGATGTCCAAACCTTTCTGAATTCCAATTTAAAGCCTTTTTCCGCCCGCATTTCGCTTGTCCATAGCTTATGTCTCTTCCACCATTGTGGCTGGGAAAACCATTTGGTTTTCGATGTCATCATCCTTCTGATTTGCGATTGAGTTTTCCCGCCCATCATCGCATGCCTGTAGCCTTTCATTTTCCGCCGTTGCGGCTAGGCAAAGCTTTTGGGCTTCTGATATTATTATCCTTCGGCTGCCGATTGAAGAGTTTTTTCCTGCCCTCGGGTTGCGTGCCCATAATCTCTTTTCCCGTAACCTCTTTATTTTCTGCCGTTGCGGCTGGGGTGGGATTTTTAGCTCCCGATATCCTCGCTCTGAGCATCCGATGATTGCGAACCTATAGATAAACAAAGTAATGGTGCACCTGGCCATTTTCTTATGGATTAGCTATTTCATGTGATTTAGGTTAACGTTTAAAATGCCATTCCAATGAATGATGCTTGTCGTTTGATTGCAGGTAGGTTTGGGAGATCGGTCAAACTACCGCAGCATGGAGGAAAACAGACTGTTTGGTGGAGGTAAATCCAAAACTAGCAAGATCATGAGAAGGACAAATGAAGGAAAAGACAAAATGAATGGTGACAAAGGATCAGAACCAAAATATCTATTAGTTACTGATCAGATCATGAATGCGTACAGAAAGATAAAGAGAAAGGACTCGAAACGTTTGAGGGGACCGAAAGGTCACGCGTTTGGGGGAAGCCCAAGAGTTTTGCTTATAATATAAATATTTGAAAGTAGAACTTAGAAAGGGGGTTTTTTCCCTGTTACACTAGAGAAAGCAATATTGTAAGAAGAACTATTTCTCTTTGCAATAAAGAAATATGGTTTTCCTGCTGGAAAAAGATTGGTGGAATTTCCAAATGTTATGCTGTGGATGATTGAAAGATGAACTATTTTGTTTTCCAGCTTTTTTCCATTAACCGTGAGATTTTTCTAACTCTCTGAACCTATGTTCTTGTTTAAATGATTTCTGGTTCATTTTGTAAAAATGTCACCATGAGTAATGTATGCTGCTTATGAAATAGTTGGCTATCTGATTGTTGAAATATCTTTAATCTTTCATGTGTTGTAGATAAGAATATCAGCTACCTGTAATTTCTGTTTATAATGCATGAATAATCCACATTACTCATAAGTAAATCATATTTTGGCTCCCCCGGGATAGGTAGATAGACAGGTAAGTAGATAGTTAGTCCATTTCATTCTTGCATATGTGATTTAGATGCTTGTGAGCCTAAGACGAGAGGTAAGAACCTGCGCATCACATTGTGACTGCTCCTTGCATCTCGATTACCCTGCATTGTTAATTAGGCATTTGCATCTCATAAATTAAGTCAAAATACAAAAAACTCGGTGGACCGGGATGCAACTGGTAAAACCTTTGTTTTGTTACCTTGACCTACGGTAGCCGGACCGCAAACCGAACGGATTCCCTATACCAAACAGTCAACGGGCTAGTTGGGAACGTTGACTAGGGAGAATCCTTTATTGTTGTTGCCTGCAAATTTTGTGGCCCCAACAGTTCTGGCGCTAGAAGGAGGGCCGCCAGTGAATGGATGGCCGTGGAAACATATTTTCCCAAGATTACCCCACCAGCAGATATTTGGAAGCTTTTGAATTAACCCAAGCACATACGAGTTCTTGTTCTACCTGTGAAGCAAGTAAACCCAGTTTCATCTTACAATTTTCCTGACTCAAACTCCTGTCTGTTCACCTTGTTCATGGCTGGTGTAAATGTGAATCAACCCAACCCTCTATCGGCTTGGAGAGATAGATCACCTTTAAACCTCACGCCTCCTTTGCATAACCTACCTCAAGCTTTTGACAAGCTGCTGCCTAAGTTTGACCCCGAGGAAAGGATTGCTGTAGATGACCACTTGCAAAGTTTCTATTTAGCAGTAGAAGGGTTAAGGGCTGGGGAGTATGAAGATGTGGTATGTAGATTATTCCCCTATACCCTTAAAGGAGCAGCAGCATCCTGGTATTTCGGTTTGCCGGTAAACTCTATTCCCGACTGAAATACTTTTGAAAGAATATTCAGAAATAAATATGCAACTCAGAGAACTCATGCCTCATTAATGAAAGGTCTTGGTTTGTTAATAAAAGAGAAGAATGAGAAGGTACATATTTTCACTCAACGATTTTCAATATACCTAAAGAACTTCTCTGAAGTTGACAGACCCTCAGACAAGGTCTTAATTGAGTATTATACCTGAGCCCTAGGGCCTGAGCTGGCCATGTTTGCCAAGATGAAATCCAAACCCACATTAGTAGAGACTTATGAAGAGGCCGAAAGAGTAGAGGCTGAGAGGGAAAGTGTAGAAGATTATCATGATTTAGCTGGAGAGAAAACAACAGAAAGAAGAGTTTTGGTGTTGTCCAAACCCAGAGAGGAGCACTCACATGATCTTGAGGGAATGATGAAAACGATGCAGAAGCTTTCCAACTGAATAATAAATCTGGAAAAGGAAAGGGACATTCAGAAAACGTATAAGCCCTACTATCCGAAAAGAGAGGAAAAAAACCAATGGAAAATTCCTTCCCCAAATTTAGCCTCAATAAATATAACAGAAATAGGGGGGGATAATTTCTGTACTTTTCACCAGCAACCTCACTCTGAGAAGAAGTGCCCTCAATGGTTGAATTCAATGTCTTTGGTAATGAATAAGTTGCTGAACTCTAAATTAACTAAAGACAATAGTAAAGAAGAAGAGAAAAACTAGACCATAGAAAAACAAGATGATGATACCATGTTCCTATGGAATGGTGCCTCGCTTTTCAACACAGAAGAGAAGGCTCCTAAGCCTGAATTCCCACCAACAGCCACAAAAGGTATGGACTTAGCAATTAAAGACAATACAATAATTTCAAAGATTAAAATCATGCAAGAGAATGTCAAGAGACAGATAGATGTGAATGTTAAAAATGACACACCTGAAGTCACTGCTGTCAACCAGGAAGTAGAGCCAATCAATGAGCTTGTCAAGCAGGTAGGTGTTAATGAGGGAAACACTAAAGAAACTAAAGAGCTTAAAAAGGATATACCCACTCAAAACCAACCAGGAGAAGAAGACATAGAACTAGGTTGGGAAGAAAAAAATGACACCTCGCCTTTTCTTTTGACCCTAGAAATGTTGAATCATAATGTGCATAATTGCTTGGTAGATTCTGGATCAACGATGAATGTTATGCCATTGGAGGTTTGCAAAAATATTAATGGACAGCCAGAGTCCACATTTTGTGAAGTAACACAATTAGATAGCACAGGTGTCAAAGTAGTGGGAGAAATGAAAAATGTTCTCATTCGCTTGTCTGAAAACAACAAGATTTGTCAATTTATTGACATTACTGTGGCTGACATACCTAGTGGATATGGGATTATTCTCAATAGAGATTGGTCTGCCAGGTTAAAAGGCTATTTTCTTTAGATTGGTCTCATTTACTGCTGCCTCTCACGGGTACCCCAAATAAGATTAAGATTTTGAGAGAGCCTTACATGAAGCATACTGTCACTAAGCTAGGGGAAAGTAAGGAATTTGCTGAGTCTGTCTTGGGAAATTATCTAACCGAGCTTAAGCTAAGACATAATACCTCAAAAAGGGCCAGTTCTATGATTGACACTCAGCCTGAGTTCCTTCAACTTCTTCAGGCTGAAAAGGATGACTATCAGATAGTAGACATGTGTTCAATTTCAAAAATAGCACAACTATACCATGGATAGATTTTCAGCCTACACTACAGCCTAACCCTTTAACTCGTTGGACTGAAGATTTTTTAAGGGCGGGCCCACATGTTATTTTCATTTTGTACATAAATAAATTGATTTGTTTTCTTTAATGCTTGATGTTATTTTCTTTGTTTATTGATTTGAGGTTGTTTTCTTTTGATTTACTGCTTTGATGTTGTTTTCTTTTAAGTTTAATGCTTGGTTGCTATTTCTTTGGTTTTGAATAAAGAGGCAAACATTGGTTGCAATGGAAACATCAGGGTTCTTGATTAACTGAAATATTGAGCAAAAGACTATGTTTTGAAACATTGAATGTATTCTAGTAGCAGTGTTCCTAATTGGCCATGCATTTATTGAAGTTCTACTTAACCCCTATAAAAAAATCAGAAGTAACAGGTCTGGAATACTATTTCGAGGCTCCATCCATTTCACATCTAAGATGTCCGAAGGAGTGAAAGCAGAGGACCCATGGAAAGGAAGCAAAGTAGACAGTACACCATATATAAATGATCCCATGCCATAATTTCATAAAAGCTAAAAGCTATCAAGAGTCAAAACTCCTTAAAAAATAAACAATACATATCAAAGCAAAGCATGAAAAGCATGAATCTCAAAATTGCCAAAGTTCCTCTACGTCCGTGAGATGGAAAGCTAATTCTTCTCTCACACAAAAGGGCACTATGGGATAGAGGAGACTGAATAAAATTCAGAAAGAAAGGAAAATGGAGGACTCACAAGAACTAAAGTTCAAAAGGCACAAAAGTGCAATTGGCATGGGAACGAGGAACAAATGGATAGTGTTGTTTACTATATGTTACAATCCTGTGGTGTCCAAGCTAGAACTTACCAAAGGACGGGTAAAATAAACCTCATTTATTAGGCCTCAAAAGAGTTATTCAGACTTGCAAATATTTCTGATGTCACCATTTCCCAATGAATGGACTACTTCTCAATGATCTAAATGCATGAGTTGGCCAACTTAGGAATACAAACATATAGAAGATTTTAGCTTCTATCCAGATAGTCTTCCACTGGGAAAAAGTTAAGTCAGAAATCTGGGGTTCACCAGGTAGTTGCCAATTGTTGCAGCTGCAACAAATTCCCAAAATTCCAAAAAAATTCAGGACCCTCCTTTGCTTGGATTAGTTTGATTTGATCTAATGATTTTCCAGAAAGAATTTCTAAGTGTTGGGATTGATCTACCAATTGTTTTGATTCCTCCTCTGATGCTTGAAGCAATATAATGTTTGATCAGACTTTATCGCTGCCTTTGGATGCATTTTCAGCTTGGTCAAATCGGAAATTTGTTTGGTTAAAGCTTCCGCCGTTGTGGAAAAATAACGAGTCTTGACTTCGATTTTTCTTTCCGATTTGTTTATTTTCACATCGGCTGCTTTTTGGTTTTGCATCGGAACACTATTCACTTCTCCTTCTGCTGTTGTGGACGAAAAATCGTTTTTTCTCCCGATCACTATTTGGTTTTGCTCCCGCTTTGTTGTGTTTGCCGGCCCCGTAAGTCTCGGGCTTCCGCCGTTGCGGCGGCGAAATGCTTTTCCTTTTCCGGATGTCTAGTCGTTTTGAATCTCGCCGTTGCGGAAAAATAATCAGACTTGGCTTCTAAGTTTTCTCTGACACATTTTCTCAAATCGGCCGATCTTTTGGTTTACATAGGAAGGATTTGTTATTTCCTTTTCCACTGTTGCGGCTCCCAAAGTGGCTTAGCACCCGAAGCATAAAGCGCTCCGCTGCCGATGCGTGTTGACTTTTTCGTTGCGTGCCCACATTTTTTTTCTTCTTCCACCGTTACGGCTCCCAAAGTGATTCAGCTTCCGAAGTGGAAAACCTTCCGAATTCCGCTTAAACTTTTCCCGCCTGCATTTCACGTGTCTTTATCTTTTTCTTTTTCACTGTTGCGGCTGGGAAAAGCTTTTGGCTTCCGATGTCCAAACCTTTCCAACTTCCGATTTAAAGCCTTTTTCCGCCCGCGTTTCACTTTTCCGTAGCTTATGTATCTTCCGCCGTTGCAGCTGGGAAAACCATTTAGTTTTCGATGTCATCATCCTTTCGATTTGCGATTGAGTTTTCCCGCCCATCGTCGCATGCTTGTAGCCTTTTATTTTCTGCCGTTGCAGCTAGGCAAAGCTTTTGGGCTTCCGATATTATTATCCTCCGGCTGCCGATTGAAGAGTTTTTTCTCGCCCTCGGGTCGCGTGCCCGTAACCTCTTTATCTTCTGTCGTTGCGGCTGGGGTGGGATTTTTAGCTCCCGATATCCTTGCTCTGAGCATCCGATGATTGCGAACCTATAGATAAACGAATTAATGGTGCACCTGGTCGTTTTCTTGTGGATTAGCTGTTTCAGGTGATTTAGGTTAACGTTTAAAATGTCATTCCAATGAATGATGCTTGTCGTTTGATTGCAGGTAGGTTCGGGAGATCGGTCAAACTACCGCGGCATGGAGGAAAATGGACTGTTTGGTGGAGGTAAATCCGAAACTAGCAGGATCATGAGAAGGACAAATGAAGGAAAAGACAAAATGAATGGTGACAAAGGAGGAGAACCGAAAGATCTATCAGTTACTGATCAGATCATGAATGCGTACAGAAAGATAAAGAGAAAGGACTCGAAACGTTTGAGGGGACCGAAAGGTCACGCATTTGGGGGCAGCCCAAGAGTTTTGCTTGTAATATAAATCTTTCAAAGTAGAACTTAGAAAGGGGGTTTTTTCCCAGTTACACCAGAGAAAGCAATATTGTAAGAAGAACTATTTATCTTTGCAATAAAGAAATATGGTTTGCCTGCTGGAAAAAGATTAGTGGAATTTCCAAATGTTATGCTGTGGATGACTGAAAGATGAACTATTTTGTTTTCCAGCTTTTGTCCATTAACCGTGAGATCATTCTAACTCTCTGAACCTATGTTCTTGTTTAAATGATTTTTGGTTCATTTTGTGGAAATGTCACCATGAGTAATGTATGCTACTTATGAAATAGTTGGCTATCTGATTGTTGAAATACCTTTAATATTTCATGTGTTGTAGATAAGAATATCAGCTACCTGTAATTTCTGTTTATAATGCATGAATAATCCACATTACTCATAAGTAAATCATATTTTGGCTCCCCGAGGATAGGTAGATAGACAGATAAGTAGATAGTTAGTCCATTTCATTCTTTCATATGTGATTTAGATGCTTGTGAGCCTAAGACGAGAGGTAAGAACCTGCACATCACATTGTGACTGCTCCCTGCATCTTGATTACCCTGCATTGTTAATTAGGCATTTGCATCTCATACATTAAGTCAAAATACAAAAAACTCGGTGGACCGGGCCACAACCGGTAAAACCTTGGTTTCGTTACTTTGACCTACGATAGCCGAACTGCAAATCGGACGGATTCCCTATACCAAACAGTCAACGGGCTAGTTGGGAACGTTGACTAGGGAGAATCCCTTACCGTTGTTTCCTGTGAATTTCGGGGCCCCAACACAACCCTAAAGTGAGTAGGTCCATCATAAAAGGTTCCTATCTCAGAAATCACAGGACCTAACTCAGATAAGTCTGGTGAAGGATCGTAGGTAGGAGTAAACTCCCCATCATCTACATGAATGGGAGAAGGTGGTTTAGGAATACTTTCCATATGGTCTCCCATGGTGTGTGAATCAATGTGAGAAGTATTCCACCTGGACTGTCTAGGTCTCTCTCCCAAAGGAGGAGGAGAAGTAGAAGGCGAAATTCCTGCTAAATGATGAGAACAGCGAGGAGCCTCACCCGAATCCACAATGACTCAAAAAATAGAAAAGGCTCTCTATTTACACAAACCTTAGGCAAACTATCATGCACAGAGAAATCACTAATAAAATCTAAATCCAAATGCAAGCAATCAAGGGAAGGATAAGTGAGCTCCCAAATGAAGCAGGTATGTCTCACCTAGGAGAGGCTTGAGACTCCCATACAGAACAAGCGAAGGTATGCAACCAATTATTGTGGCCCTTAGCTACAACACGTAAATCGATTGTGTTGTCCGACCCCAACTTGGCCGAGACACCCGCAGAATAACCCCTGCAAAGCACCCCCTCGATATCCTATGTAAGGCCACTAAGGTCACCTCAATATAATCAATGTTCAGACAGACAGTCGCAGGCGGGATTGATCGTATGGACAGGGTAGAAAAGTCCAAAACTCTCGAAAGATCCCCTAGATAAGAACACAATCCTGGAAATATCTCCGATGCTACTAAGTTATGACTAGGGGTCATCCCAATCAATAACCGCTCACACTACCTCGTGCTTAACTCCCTTTTGAGAGGAGGATCATGAGAAACACTGGTTATACCAAGGACTTCACACACTCACCTGGATAGACACATAGATGTTGTTGTTTAGTGGTCTTGGAGAATTTACTCACAATGAACTATTCCAAGACCCTAAAACCTAAGCTTTTTGGTGCACCCTAGAAAAGAAAAGAGTGTAATTCATTTTAATTTAGCATTGTTTTTAATTGGCTTTATTACTCAAAATAGGGATATGGCCGTGCAACTAATGGTGTTATGACACAACATGAAGTAAAATGCACACCTAACAATCAATGCAAATGCATTGTGTCCATGAAAACAGGGTATGCTACTACGTGAAATGCACAATTTTTCTTCAAATGATGAATGCAACCTTTCCTATATGAAATCCTAACTAATACTCCAAAGCAAATCTAGTGCAAGTACAATGCAAAATGCAAAATGCAATGCATGATGATAAGCAAATGCTTTTGGATTTTTTGAAATAAAATGAGATACAAAAAGCAAAAGAATGATTATATGACCCCTAGACTCTACAAGCACACTCAAATAGCACTCAAGCCAAGAACTAAGGTAAAATAACTCTAATGCACTAATCCCAAACAAAAAATCGAAAATGCCATGACAAGAACCTTCTTAAAAAAAAAAATAGCCTAAAAAAAAGACATCTCTAGTCAGAAATAGAGGTATAAATAGACTCAGGCAGTGCCAAAGGAGACTCAGCAATCATCAAACTTCACCCAACAACCATTTAGCTTCCACTAAAAGGCAAAACTAAGGGCATACATGACTATTTGCGGTAAACCCGCGTGTATACGTGGAAATCATAGAGAAACCCACGTGTATATGTGACTGTGAGTTAAAAACTCACGTACATGAAGAAAGGTGCATAAAATCAAGGCAAACAAACAAGCTGAGACAAACTTCACACCAATCAGATACTATTAGGCATACATGCCCCCAGACCCAACACAGAAATAAGAGAGAAAGAGCAATTCAAATTCATTGAATGCCGATAGAACAACCCCCAGAGGACAACTACTAGGAACTCCCCAGCGGCGTCACCAATTCTGTTACGGAGAGAAATTCCTATGGCTTGGGGTACCACAATAGATAGCTTGACTCCATAAATCAATCTTTTCCAATATGTAATAGAAAGTAAATGTCTAACACTAAAGGATCAGACCTCATACCTTATTCCGGACAGTTGAAGTAGATCCTCGTTGAGCTTTCCAACTTTAGCTTGAATTGATAAATTACTTCCTAAAAAACAAGTAAACAAGACAAGCATACTATATATCATGGTGTTAGATCTATTATAGCATATATAATCAACAATGTATAAGCATTTGAAATAATCCCATGGATAAAATATTCATTCAAACACACATTATTGGACAGGAAAAGATATTTCTATTAATATAAATAAGAGATTACAATAGATAGAACCTCTGATGGCATGTCTGCGAACCGGAGAAACTGAATCCCCCACTTGGGCCTCCACCACCTCAATCCTCCATCTCTCGATAGCAAGCTCAAAAATAAAAGGAAAGCTTGGGAAGAACACAAAAGTGCTCCAAGGGACAAAGGGATGCAGACTCAAGCATAAGTTCCAGCAACAATGGACTATAGTTTCTTTTCTCTCAATTCTCTCATATGCTTTCAATGTACCATAGAGTTCCTTATATATCTTTTCAAAGGGGTAATGAAAGGTCAAATCCGAGCGATCTCAAGGCATAGGGAAGGCTAGGAGTCAAGTGAGTCGGATCCATGTCAAGGAAAACTCCAAAAGGATTTGAATTTTGTACACATCCCGATGTACGCGGTTTTAGAGGTCAAACCCGCATATATATGCGATTAAGGGCTTAAAAGTCGCATGTATAATTTTTCACATGTTTTTAGGGATGATCAAGGGAACATCAAAGGACAAAAAATGGTCCACAGGTTCTAAGGAGTCTGCAGCAGGATAGGGGAAGGCCATACAAAATGTGATTCACCTGGAGTGTTAAAATCAGCTATAACAGCATCTACAAGGTCCCTCAACTTCTTCCACACACCCAAATTTGAATGGAAAGTCATCATGACAAAAGGGTCAAGGTACCACACTAGGAGAGGGAAGCGTCGTCATAAGTACCAACAAGCTTCAACATAAGATCAAAGGTCAACAAGAGTGGTCATAACAAAGTGGGAATACAACCCTTTCATCCACAAGACCAATATGTTACCTTAGGAATGTGATTTAACATCTCCCCCATACTAGGTTGTAGAGCACCTCACTACTTTAGATACAATAAATATGCTACATCTTCTTTTTTCATACAACTTCCTCTAATTTTAATATTGCAATAATTATGCAACATCTTCTTTTTTTCCATACAACTTGCTATAGTTTTAATATTAACATATAGTTAGATACTTCATTATCTCTTTAAAAGACTTTAAAACATAAAATATGTTTTTATATTATTTTTTATTTTATAAATTATTCTACAATAACATCACCAAATAATCTTTACAGGCAATATTGACATATAATTGAATGCTTCATTATCTCTTTAAAAAAATTTAAAGAATAAAATCTATTTTTATATTAATTTTTATTTTATAAAATATTCTACAATAACATCTATTTACACACACTAAAATCGAATATATTGTTATGGACGTGAAAGATACCCAATTTTAAATATGAAGGTCACTAAGGTTGATCAAGTTGTAGGGACCACAGCCACGAGGATCCGCAAGACCTTCAATCATGTCCAGGTTAGCCATAGCAAACATAATAATATAATGGGTCAGTCAACTACAACTTTAGATAAGTTACAATAACAGATAACAAGAATAAAGTACCCTACCTAGTCAACTAGAAGCAAAACTATAGACATGTCACTCACTAGAGCATGAAATACACCAATTTATTGAATAAATGTCCTCATGAACAAAAAAGGAAGTGGTCTCTCTTCAACCTGCTCAAATAGATAATACTTGGAAGAATTTTATTTCTCCACATGCAATACAATTATAAATGGACAAA
Source organism: Pseudotsuga menziesii (assembly GCA_001517045.1). NCBI lineage: Eukaryota > Viridiplantae > Streptophyta > Pinopsida > Pinales > Pinaceae > Pseudotsuga > Pseudotsuga menziesii. The sequence continues at coordinate 12,652 of LPNX010317805.1, read as the reverse complement.
AAGAAAAAAACAATTGGGTATAACGGTGACTCATGTATGACTGTATGGGTTAAGGATGCCATATTCAGCTAGTCCTTTGGTGACCAAAACCCTTTGCTTAAATCCTATAGAACATGCATCTATAACATCTTAGTAAATACACATATTAGGGTTTGGAGCATAAAAATTAAATTTTTGTACTTCAATGCATACATTTCTAACAGAATACCAAAAACAAAAATAGTACAACTATGACAATGCAAGATAATGTAAAAACATAATTTTCATTTCTTTGAAATTAAATCTTGCAAAGGTCCGTCCCTATGTTAAATTTTGAAGCTTCCAAGGACAATCAATAACATTAGTAGTAATAAATTAATAAACATGTTAAACTAGCATAGGTAAAGGAGAAAACAATGTGGTTTAGACCTTCCTTTATATACTAAACTATATATTACGGTTTGACTTTGTCTCTTAGGAGACAAGTCACTAACGAAAGAATGGAAATACTTGAGAGAGAGAGAGAGAGAGAGAGAGAGAGAGAGAGAGAGAGAGAGAGAGGGAGATGTAGGGAAGAGTTGGACAAATACAGACCATAAGGTATTAGTCAAAATACTCTAGAAATGAGGATGAACTTTAAAACCCACTGCTCCAATAAATGACAGTCTTATAGGAAAGTCATGCATCAAACAAATAGAAGCTCCTTTCAAATGTGTAGAGACAGCCTTATCCCACACTATAGCACGTCCATCATACTGTGGCACACTTCCATACATAGTGCCAGTCTCAAGGAGGATGAAAAGGAGCACATAACAATAAAGGTAAGTCATCATGAAAAAAGGGTTAAGGTACCACACTAAGAGAGGGAGGTTCTAGAATAAGGACCAACAAGGTCCAACCACTAGTGGAAAATGAGAGATTAGTGACCAGGAGACCAAAATTTTTGGTTACCACAGTTGTTTTCAAGGGATAAATGACCAAAAATAATAAATTTAAGTGAGATAACTAAAAAAGACCAAGATAAATGACCACTTTTGGTCACGGGATAAAAACCAACTAAAAACGACCAAGATAAATGACCAAATTTGGTAATGAGATATCTAGACTAAAAATGACCACATAACAATTGGTCATTTTTAGTTGTCACTCCGGCAATGAAAAAATTACAAATTTGACAATGAATTTGTACATTTTAAGGGGGTCTTTGAATCCATCTATAGTGTTAGAATTTAGTAAATTAATAATGTATTGTCACAAATCAACATGAATTGACCAAATTAATATAATATATAAAATACACATTGGTGGCCCTGAATGTGCATCTCTGGGGTCTCTCAATCCATCTGCAGGGTTAGAATTTACTAAATTGTAGACCCCCTCATGTACACAACTCAACTATTTTACTTTGTATGTAGATCCTAGGAAAAAAGTTATTACATTTTTTTTAATAAGTAACAATTCAATGAACTAAACTTTCTATTATTTGTTGAAAGAGTTCTCAATATTTTAACTAAAACAACTAGACCGTGACCAGTTTATGATTCGACATTATTATGTAATGTGAGCCCATTTTATTTGCAGCTATAACTCCTTTCCTCTATTGAAATTCTACTGATTTGGGGGTTTAAAGTATTGACACCTTTGGCCAATTCAAACCCGTGACCTTTGAGCTTCCTGTTCTCAGTTGGACTACCAACGATGAATTTAGTGTAGCTTAAAGCCTTAAATATTCATTTTCTCACCCTCTTGATGGTTATTTTATTTGCTATTTGGGTTTTTAGGCGGCAATCCTTTCTTCTCAACATATGGAGCCATTTCTTAGGCCCTGAGGCCTGGGGTATTACTGTATTTTTGTAGAGTTACTTTTTGGCATCGGGATCATGAAGTTTGGCAAACAATTGCAAAGTCAGATCGAGGAAACATTGCTAGAATGACAGGATAAGTTCTTGTCTTACAAATACTTGAAGAAGCTAGTTAAATTTATATCGACTGCAAGGGAAGCTTCACCTTCTTCCCTTGGCAGCGATGAGATCAGAAGCGGCTCCAATGAAGTTCCCAACAAAAGGTGAAAGATCTCTGGTGGACCTTTTGAAGCAGGTGATGCTTCAACCCTTGGCAGCGATGAGATCAGAAGCAGCTCCAATGAAGTTCCCAACAAAATGTGAAAGATCTCTGGTGGACCTTTTGAAGCAGGTGATGCTTCAACCCTTGGTTACGATGAGATCAGAAGCGGCTCCAATGAAGTTCCCAACAAAAGGTGAAAGATCTCTGGTGGACCTTTTGAAGCAGGTGATGCTTCAAATGACAATCTAAGTGGTTATCTCTAAATAGGGTTGTGGGGCTCTATATTTCGATTGCAGTAAAGGAAAAATGACCACGAAGGAATTTTTGGAAGGGGTTTAACAATTTTCATAAAGTCAGGTCAGGTAGCTTTACATGAAGAATCAAAGACTAGTTTAATTTCGTATATTCAAAAGAATCAACTTACATATTCATTTCCCTTGGGAAAATAGTAAAGGAAGGCATCACACATTTAAATAGTATCACGCACATCAATTATTTCTTTATTCATCCTGTAATTAATTCTTTGTTGCACACAGATTTCTTACTGGTTGCACTATTACGTCATAATCTCAAATAACTTTATACAGATTCACACCCATTTATATTGCTAAATTCAAGCCCAACAATAATGATTCATACTTGGCAAGACTGTTAATGTAATCAAGCTAATTGAACACAAATAACTTCATTAATGGAATCCTTCAAGTCTTCAACATGATACCTCATCATTTGCTCTCTATACAGCTTAACATGTGTTGTCAATAGTAGTTATAGTGGTATATGATCAATCTAGTTCCATTCCCTACTCATATTTATTGAAATCCTTTACTCCAATGCTTCTATTCTTGGGAGGAATGATGAGGAATTAGAAATAGTAAATAAGGATGCATCATTGCCTTACCCTTAGATTTCTTATGCTAGACACCCAAGATGATGGAGTCACTTCAATACCCTTTCTTTTTACCAGGAAGATCAGATCTTTAGGGGACAAGTATTAGAACAACTTACCTTGGATACAAACTACTAGAAATACATATTTACTAGCCCTAGAACATTGGGTCTTTGGCTCTGGATGGACTGCTATTAGAACTTATCCTTCTATTCATACAAGAGGAACCCTACGATGATGGATTGAGTTACTTACCCCCGAGTAGACCAGGAATAGCACTAGGGAATGGGACAGTCTTAAAATCCCTTGGAAACCTCACACTTACAATATTTAGTTATTGATAGGCCCTATTAGGTCTTTGAGGGACTTATATTAGACCTTAGAAGCCCCAGGTGGATGGACTGGATGGACTTGCTAGTCTTGCTGGTCTTACTGGTTGGATGGGCAATGCCATCTTTTTGTACTTAATTTTCCACTTTTACAGGGAGTGAGGTACGAGGGCAAGCAGATTTACATGCCTTGGCCATACGCGGAGGCCTCTGCAAAATTTCTTGGTATATTCTTTGTGTGAACCAAACAAAAGGAATTTTAATAGTATTACATATTTTACATGCCTTGGTCATACCCAAAGGCTCCTGCAAAATTTCTCGATATATTCTGTGCTAACCATTATTGTTTTTGTTCTTCAAAAACAACATTCTGTGCAAATCCCCATATCTCCAACTTGCCTTTGCAATAACCAAGTCCCTGAATCATTGGTGAGCATGGCTCCCTATATTTAGCACATGTATATCTAAAGTTTCTTGTAGCTCTTGAGCACTCCCAGCCACTTGCTTTTAGTTAAATGGGAAACTCTCAGTTCAAGTCATAACAATGTAAAATATGGTAGAATATTGATATATCAATTTATAGAGTGTATGGGTGCATTCCATACAAATTTGATAGATTTTATGAACCTAGTTGATTAAACTTGGGCATGTCACCTGATTATCAAAGAGGGGCGTAAAGCATGTTCTCCCACTTTCAGGATACAAAGTTTTTCTCATTTCATTTAGACTTGGTCATCTCCCTCAATTATGCATAGAAGAGAGCATTACTACCCATTCAAACCCCCATAAATCTGGCTTGTAGTGAATCTATCAAAGAGCACTGGGTACTCTCAATGTTCCCACTACTTAGCTTTCCAACTTCAATTATTTCTGTAGGCTAAACCAAGTATTACCTAAATCCATGCGATAAGGGCGGGCATGTGGTGAAGAGTTCGTTGATTTTGGAATGGGTTTAAAAATTTTCATAAAGTCAAGGCAGGAAGCTTTACATGAAGAATCAAAGGCTATTTTATTTTCATAATGGTCATGGAGAAACCTTGGGCTTTTAGCTGCTTTTGTTTTCCAAGATGCAGCAGGAACTTGCAATATGTAAGTGTTAACTAGAAGTGTCTTAGACATGTGACATTTTGCAGTAACAATGTTTTATTGGTTAACTTGCACCTTTTGTATAGGATGGGACCAGTGAATAATGAACCAAAGGAAAGAAAAGTTATTGCCCAGAGAAAGCGGGCCAAGCCTACAGAAAGAACATGACCTGAAGCATTAGGCTATTGCAGATCCTTAAGCATTTTTCTAGTAGGAATGTGTAAGTAAGTGGCCCTGTGTAATAGATAGATACAAACTGTACAATGTTCACCCATATAGGCTAGGCATGCAATTTTTTCCCCAATGCATTGAATTAGTCATTCCCCATGATCAATTTCATGATCTTTTGAGATCTTAGGTGAAAGAGTCCCCATAAGATGAAAATTCAGAAACATACAAGAATGTGACAAGCATGTTTAACATTTTGCAAAAGAAGCAAGCCAGATTGTAGGCTTTGGTTCTAGATCGATTTTTATTTTCCCAGACAGTAGAAAGCATCTTTTTACTATCATTTATAATGCATTTCATTGCAAATTCACCCTCCCTCTACTCATATGAGACCCAATTCTTAATGATGATTTCTTTGCATTCCATAATGTCAATCTAATACCAGTTAAATTTAGATGGCGAAGGAGCCTTTTTATTCCCATTCCTCAAATATAGAATGACTATTGCAAAATCCATTCCACCATATGTTATTGTCAAGGATCTGTACTCCCTCACCGAGTTAAGGAGTTCCCTTCACCAAAAATATATCCAAATGCTTTCCATTAAAGTGTCCATAAGATCTTTTGTTAGTCCAGGTTGTTGCAATGTTTATAGGTTCCACATTGATTAACCTAGATTCCTTGATCTTGGAAGAATTCAAATAAATGGTCATTTCTGGCTGAAGGCCCCCATCTTTTTCTATTTCTAATTGTTATATTCATTGCTCCAATATGATAAAAGACCAAGGAGAATATAAAATCCCCCTATCCCTGATATCTTCCTAAGAACTCTATCTATACTCCAAAATTCCATAAATATTTAACAGATCTAGATACTATTTTAATTCTTTAAGGAAAACCATGACTAACATAGCACAATCAGATTTTATTCTACTTAGCTTGTCAAATTTTGTTTTCATATGGTCACCAATCCTTCTGAATGCCCTTGAGACTCTAAGAGTTCATAGTACGTACACTTGAATTGCTAGTTTGGAAAGTTCTTTCTCAAAGATATCATGCAATTCTTCTCCTATATCCTTTTTTATCCCACGATTTGGTATCAACAGAAATTCATAGTCCTATATATGGATTTAAAAATGACTCAATAATTTAGATATGTTCAAAATATATTATGTGAGAAAGATTTTATTATAATATTTATGGAAAATAATATATGAGATATATTTTATTTTAAAATTGATGAAATGCTTCTGTCAATTTGCTTTGGTTTGTACCGGTCATTTTTTATATCATCATTTCCTATATATGTGCAGAATGAGCTCTCAGCGATTCTGAGGTTTGGTGCCGAGGAGCTCTTCAAGGAAGATAAAAATGAAGAGGAAGCAAAGAAGAAACTTGAGAACATGGATATTGATGAGGTACTTGAAAGAGGTGAAAAGGTTGAGTCAAAGGAAACTAAAGAGGAGGGTGAAAGTGAACTCTTAAGTGCATTTAAGGTAGGTAGTATGTCTGATATTTTAGACTGTTTGTTTCTCTTGACATCTTTAAATCTGTAATAGTGCATTACTTAAGTGAAAATAAGGGGTATCAAAAGAGAAAACATCTAGAGGGATAACTTTTTGTAAAATACTCCATAGTATTAACATTGGGTTGTTGATCACTGAAGCTTTCTCATTAATTAAAACCAATGATCACAACATTGAAAGTCTGTGGGATCAATTGGCCAATGAAATCTATTTGTGATTTAGTCAATGGGAGAATGAATCATGGGTAAAGAGAATGCATGGCTAGTTCTTTGTCAATACCCATTTTTCAACCCATCAACAATACACTGCAGGGGGAAGCCCAATCCCACTGGCCTGCAGCCTATGGCTGTAGGTGACAATGCCTGTTAAATGACATACTCTGTGTTCTGTAGGTACTTATTCTAACCTTAACCTGCTTATATAACATGTGCACTGCATCCCTCCATTTTGTTGGCACCCCCATCTCTACCAATCTCACCTAAATTTTGTGTTGTGGGACGGTTTCAAATACCTTATGTAAATCCTCAAAGAAGTACCATAGGCCTTCCTCCTTATTCTCCAAGTTTTTCAACCATGTGCCTCAGTTTTTAGCAATGATCAACAGTTGATTTGTAAACAAGAGACTTATAGCCCTCTTGTTTTATCAACATGGATTTTTTGTATAAATTATATTTTTCTTTGTGCTTAATG
>LPNX010317795.1:120828-133285 GCA_001517045.1 Pseudotsuga menziesii | reverse complement strand
GGTTAAGATGTGTTATCTTTATAGAGCTCATAAGTTCAATTTTGGAAGGGGTAGGGTCTGTACATGTGTAAGCAAGTTGTTTGTGGATATTTGTGTGGGGCCAGTAAGTTGGTAGTTGTTTGTGAACCCCACCCTTGTTGGAACTCTGCCCTGGCTGGAACTCTACCCTGGTTGGAACTCTTCCCAGTTGGAACTTTGCTCCGGCTGGAACTTTGCCCCCCTGGAACTTTGCTCTTACTAGAACTGTGCCTTGGTGGAACTTTCCTCTGACTAGAAACCTGCCCCTGAACTTGCATGTTTGCATTGTTGAACTTGCCTTCTTTGCAAAGGCCATCTATAAGTACACTATACATGACAACATTAGGGCTAACAACTGTTAAAGTTTGTGTATATGTGAGACCCATTCTCAAGTAGGATGGTACCATATTTAGTTAACTAGGGTAGAGTAAGACCCTATCAGGTACCCTAGGGCCCTTAGTTGTCTCTTGGAATTCTTGGTATGGGACCAAGCAGGTTGATGAATGTAGGGTTCCTGGGTTGGTGTGTCCATTCTCTGCCTCGGCTGGAAATCCTCCCCGATTGGAGATAGAGTCATTGGCATTAATAGCTAGAGTCATTGCTAAGTATTAAGTAGAATCGCTGCTTCAAAACAGAAGCTGCTTACCAATCCTCTTTGCACACCATCAGGTTTGATGGCAATAAAAGTTCGTTGAAGCTGTCATCCAAAACCAAAAACGCATTAAAAATTGTGACTCGGTTTCAATACACTGCTTCAGTGGGATGTGGGACTATGTGTTTGATATGAATACTACTCTAAAAACATTTAGAAAGAAAAACCATCATATAACAATTTCATTGCATAAATATCATATAACAATTTCATTGCATAAATATCTTCTAGAGACCTAACCTTGTGCCCCAAGTCCTTCCAAATGTTAACAGGTAATTCATGCAACCCTACTGTTATCTTATCAAGCAAATAACATTTCAATGAGATCAGTACACTACACAAAAGATCTTCAAAATCCAAGGAAAAGTACATGATTGTCAAGGTATAAAGGTTAGTCTGGCAGCCCTCCATAGCTAAAAGTAATTTTGCTCCCCTTTAACATTGTTTAGGAGAGCTTAGTAATGCATAGTAATTGAGTTCAGTTATGATCACCCCAGATCAAAATCTAAGTGTCTAGCAATCATCTATGTTCAGATTAATGACATTTAAATAAACTAATTGAAATACAGTAGTATGTGCCCAACAATGGCAAGACCAACCTAGGACACAAATCTTTCATGGACTTGAGAACATTCTCAAACAAGAACCAAAGGAGAAAGCATGGCGTTACCTGAATTCCTTTAAAAATAAAAGGCAAAGCATAAAGAGTAATGGCAATGGCAAGACCAACCTGGGACACAAATCTTTCATGGAATTGAAAACATTCTCAAAAAAGAAACCAAAGGAGTAAACATGGTGTTATCTAAGTCTCTGAATTCCTTTAAAAAGAAAAGACAAAGCATGAAGAGCAAAGTTGAACGAGGCCAAAACCAGAATTTGAAGTTAGGGAAATATCCACCACAAGGAACATTACAGATTCAGATGATTTTATTTCATACATACCCAAGCTATCTTCAATTGTGAGAAAAGAACAAAACTAATTGAAGTTATCGTTGCGACAAGAGAGAACAAAAAAATAAAATTGCCTATTCAAAGGGACATCTAATATGACAATATTGGCCCTGAATATCAAGAATGACCCATGCATGTATTCAAAATTAACAAAAAAATGGGGAAGGAAAGAAGGAAAGAGAAAAAAATATCCCTTGAGAAGAGTTTAGTTTCATGCTTAATAATTGCATGCCTTGCCACTTGTGAACAGGATATTATTCATAGGAGGATGTGAACAGCTTTGCTTAATGCCATATTGCCAAGGACTAAATGCTTAACCACTAAAAAATAGGATATATTTTATAGGATTCGTGGGTAGTAGTTAGTTGCATGCTATATCTCAAAGAAATATGGGTAGCAGTTAGCTACATGCCTATGCATATGATTTGTTATAAAAGAGACTAATATTATCCTAATCATGGATTTTGGATATCGCCTAGATTTTTGTTGAAAGTTGAAACTGATAGGAAACAATCAGATTTCGAGTTTTAGACAATGTGAAACAAGGACACCATAGTCTGTTTCATCTCATGCAGGTATGCTAGTAGGATCTCCACTTTCAAGCAAATCCAAGGGATGGAATCATGGAACACAAAATGTCAAACAACAGATATAAATAGAGTGGGTATGAATCTGATATACCATATTATTATAATCATTGCGATAGTTTTCCATCTAGCATACCCACTAGACAAACATAGATACTTTGAGAAAAGAGCCCACCCATGCACAAACAGGACATGTAGGCCACAAAAGGAAAAGCTTCAAACCCTTATGAAGCTCTGATAACTTTGGCTCAATTTCCAAACTATTGTGCTTTCGCCAAGTCATTCTCAAAAAGCAAAACCATCATATAACAAGGATTTGTGCACCAACAATGGGTCTCAAGGCCTTGATAAAGAGTGAGGGAGGAAATAGAGGGATTGATATGCCAAATGAAGCTTCTTGGGCTCATGGGCCACGATGAAGGCCTTGAATCATCACACATCCTCTAAATGGGATCATTGACCAAGGTGGCTACCTCCAAGATCAATTGTAACTGCTTACACATTGAAGAATGTTAATATTCTTTAAGCCATGTAAGTTTTGAACCCCCCTCCCCCCTCGTAGCCATAATAAATCGTAATAAAATATATTTATTTAAAATATCAATACTGCAATATCATTAGGGAATGAAGGAATCGAACCTTCAAACTCCTGCTTGTTAAGCAGACGCTCTTCCATTTAGCTAGAACCCTTTAAGAATTGGGGAAATGAACAATATTAACACCAAGATTGCATCATTTGTAATTCTAAGAAACTAATACTCCCAACATTGTTTCTAACTCGGGAGACCTAATAAAATAGTCTGAATGGATCTGGCCTTATTTAGATATTTGGATATTAACCTAAAAAAAAAGTGCTATGGCCTCTCTTTTGTTCTATGGGTGCTACACATACTAACAGGTAGGGAAGAGTTCCAACCGGAGCAGAGTTCTAGGTAGGGCAGAGTTCCAGCCGAAGCAGAGTTCCAGGTGGGGTAGAGTTCCATGCATGACAAAGTTCCAACCGAGGCAGAGTTCCAGCCGGGGTAGAGTTCCATGCACGTCAAAGTTCCAACCGGGGCAGAGTTCCATGCAGGGCAGAGTTCCAACCGGGGCAGAGTTCCAGGCAACCATGGTTTCAGGCGAGGCAAAGTTCCAATCAAGGTAGATTTATAGCCTGGGAAAAGTTCCAACCGGGGTAGAGTTCCAAGTGAGCATAGTTTCAGGTGGGGCAAAGTTCCATCCTAGGAAAAGTTTCAGCTGAGGTAGAGTTCCAGGCGGGGTAAAGTTCCATGCATGGCAAAGTTCCAACCGAGGCAGAGTTCCACCCGGGGTAGAGTTCCAGCCAGGGAAAAGATCCATGCACGGTAGAGTTCCAGACGGGGCAGAGTTCTAGGTAGGGCAGAGTTCCAGCCAGGGCAGAGTTCCAGGTAAGGCAGAGTTCGAGCCGGGCAAATATCCATGCAGGGCAGAGTTCCAGACGAGGCAGAGTTCCACGCCGGGGCAGAGTTCCAACCGAGGCAGAGTTCCATGCACGACAGAGTTCCAACCGGGGCAGAGTTCCAGGCGGCCATGGTTTCAGGCGAGGCAAAGTTCCAGTCAAGGTAGAGTTCCAGCCCGAGTAGAGTTCCAACCGAGGCAAAGTTCCAGGCGAGCATAGTTTCAGGTGGGGCAAAGTTCCCTCCTAGGCAAAGTTTCAGCCGGGGTATAGTTCCAGGTGGGGTAGAGTTCCATGCATGGAAAATTTCCAACCGAGGCAGAGTTCTAGCCGGGGTAGAGTTCCATGCACGGCAAAGTTCCAACCGAGGCAGAGTTCCAGCCGAGGTAGAGTTCCAACCGGGGCATATTTCCAGGCAGCCATGGTTTCAGGCGAGGCAAAGTTCCAGTCAAGGTAGAGTTCCAGCCCGGGCAAAGTTCCAACCGGGGTAGAGTTCCAGGCGAGCATAGTTTCAGGTGGGGCAAAGTTCCATCCTAGGCAAAGTTTCAGCTGAGGTAGAGTTCCAAGCGGGGTAGAGTTCCATGCACGACAAAGTTCCAACCGAGGCAGAGTTCCACCCGGGGTAGAGTTCGAGCCAGGGAAAAGATCCATGCAGGGTAGAGTTCCAGACGGGGCAGAGTTCCAGGTAAGGCAGAGTTCCAGTTGGGGAAGAGTTCCAGCTGGGCAAAGATCCATGCAGGGCAGAGTTCCAGACAAGGTAGAGTTCCATGCCGGGGCAGAGTTCCAACTGAGGCAGAGTTCCATGCAGGGCAGAGTTCCAATCGGGGCAAAGTTCCAGGTGGCCATGGTTTCAGGTGAGGCAAAGTTCCAGTCAAGGTAGAGTTCCAGCCCAGGCAGAGTTCCAACCGAGGTAGAGTTCCAGGCGAGCATAGTTTCAGGTGGGGCAAAGTTCCATCCTAGGAAAAGTTTCAGCCGAGGCAGTGTTTCAAGCGGGGTAGAGTTCCATGCACGGCAAAGTTCCAACCAAGGAAGAGTTCCAGCCGGGTAGAGTTCCATGCACGGAAAAGTTCCAACTGAGGTAGAGTTCCAGCCGGGGTAGAGTTCCAATCGGGGCAAAGTTCCAGGCGGCCATGGTTTCAGGCGAGGCAAAGTTCCAGTCAAGGTAGAGTTCCAGCCTAGGCAGAGTTCCAACCGGGGCAGAGTTCCAGGCGAGCATAGTTTCAGGTGGGGAAAAGTTCCATCCTAGGCAAAGTTTTATCCGGGGCAAAGTTCCAGGTGGGGTAGAGTTCCATGCATAGCAAAGTTCCAACCGAAGCAGAGTTCCAGCCGGGGTAGAGTTCCAAGCAGGGCAGAGTTCTTACGGCTCAAAGGTCATGACAAGGTGCCATAACGAGTATTTGTGCACCAAGAATAGGTCTCGATCCCTTGATCAAGGTTGAGGGAGGAGATCAAGGGAATTAGATTCCAAATTAAGCTTCTTGGGCTAATGGAACATGATGAAGGACATGAATCAACACACATGTTGTAGATTGGATCATTGACCTTTGAATGGGATATAGACGCCATTAGAAGGTTTTTCACAATAGAGATTTGTCTAAGGCAACCACATAATCTCTCTAGAGCAAACCTTTGGCCTTTGAGTGCGATATGGTTGCCATTAGGACATTTTCAGCCGAGGCAAAGTTCCATCCAGGACAAAATCACAGCTCCCTCTAGCAAACTTAACACCACCATTGACTTATCATCTATGGTTTCAAAAAGAAGATGATCTAAAGCTCCCAAGACTCTTTGTATACTTTTAATCCCGCTGCATTCAAACTGTTTGAAGGAATGTAAGTACATGGCTATATTCCAGGCATCATAAGCTTCGATAGCCACAGCAAAGGGATTTGGAGGAATGAAAAAATTGAGGCACAAGCTACTAACTGATCATTTTTAGGAATGAAAAACTTCTATATCCCAAAGATCATTTTTTTATTCACTCTTGAAGCACAAGCTACTAACTGATGAAAATATGAAAAGAAAGGCATATATAGCCACCCACTCAGGTTGTGTTCTGTACAAAAGCAAAGAAGTATTAAGTCAACAAATCTTTATTGGCTGCAGCTTCATCAGACAATTATGGCAATAAAGAAACAGCGGTGGAGCAAATTTACAGCACAACATAACCCCACAGAACTAGGATATGACATTTATGGAATTGCAAACCCTTTGCCACTTATCACTGAGTGAATAACCAATATTCTCAATGATCTGGAGTCTCCTTCCAACATAATCCTTTGGAAGGTTTGGCTTGCTTATCATATTAAAATCTTTAAAGAAAAATCCTCATCCACTGAGAATTATCACCTCTCTCTGTCCCTTCCAAAAGAATCAATAGTAGTTAACTTTTCAAATATTCATTGAGATCCAAAGCTCACGCCCACAAAAATTTAGTGCCTAAATGTGGGACTGGTTTGAAACACTGAAACCCCCAGACAAAGAAACAGCTCCTAAAGAGAGTCCCTAGTGGCTTCTCCTACCTGAAGAAGGCATCAGTGTATATGGATCTCAAGATAGAAAAATCCCTTTTTGTTTTTTGTTGGGGAGCAAACACTAGGGTAGACATTTAGGATGCTGATGGGAGACTGATTTAAATTTCCATGGGGCCTAGGATCTACAACAGACAACATTGCAGAGGTTGTGGTCTTCCAAAATCTCCTTCATCTTCATGGCTTAACCGCTAACATATAGATTGAGTTGGATACTCCTTCCTTGACATACAACTGATGTTAGGAACAATCTTATCCTTGACCTTGCAACTCCAGAAACTATGTGAGAGGATCGTGGCAGCAATAGATAAATTCACAGAGGTTCAACTTTCGCATGTGTTGAGAAAACATAACAAGCTGAAAGACTCTCTTTCCAATGAAGAATTAGAGCTATCAGAAGGAAGAATGCTTTCATTTGAGAGACACAAGACATTTGAATGCAATGTTTATGGCCTCCTATCTTATGCTTATGCATGAATATGAAGATACCATTAAGCATGTCTTTAAATTTCCATTCTAACTGTGAGTTTATTCTCTAAACTATAGATACGGTGATTATGTTATTGTTGAGACTCACGCGTACCTCTTAGAGCAGAGCTTTTGGACAAGAATGGTTCGGTTTTCAGGCTTCTAATAGAGCAGAGATTTTGGACTGCTGCTCTTGCCACTTTTGCTTATATCCCAACCTATGCCTTTGCTCCTACTGCTGGAATACGTGGTATACTATTAATACCTGATCCGCTGCTCTATTTTCTACGAGTGCTTTTGCTTATTTGACTGGGTCTCGGTCTCGATCTCGTTCATCTGGCTCTGGCTATCGAACTGTTGGAAGGGATACTGTGGACTATGGGTCTGGATCTTCTGCTTCATTAACTGTATTAACTGGTATGGGACTTGCTCAAAATCCAACTGGGGGAGGTCATGGCTTGGCCTCTCTAACAACTGGCTCTACTTCGACGGGATATATACCTGTGACTGAAATTGGCTCTCGATCCAGAAGGGGTGCTACGGGCTCTTGAAAAGGAAGGGCTTATAGACCCCCACATTCACTGGAATCACTGAAGGCAACAGCTTACTCCTCCATTATCAATATGCACCAGCAGCTTTCCTTACATCGCTTCACGAGGAAATCCACATCCTTGACTGCCACAGGCCCGATTTTAAAGACTGGTTCGGTTTTCGGGCTTCTAATAGAGCAGAGCTTTTGGACAACGAGCCTCCTCTCCGCTGCATTCACTGGAATCACACTTGGCAAGCCAGCATTCATACTCGCTAATGGCGGATCATTGCAGGTGCAGGGCAGGTGGCAATCATGCTCGTTAATGGCAGAGAGGAGATCATTGCAGGGGCAGGTGCAGGGCGTGGGTTCACAGAGCAGAGGATCATTGCCTCTGCAAAAGTTTGAATTGTGTACTGGCGGGAGGGATTAGGTGGTGGGGTAATGGCGGGGAGGGAGTCGATGGCGCGTAATATGGGACATGACGAAGGAAGGAAGATGGAGACGACGACAAAAGGAAGATCGTGACGACGAACGCAGGAGTTAATGACATCTTGATCAAACGGAGGGACATCGTGACAGGTGCCGAGAATGGACACGACAGGGTCGCCAGTGGTCGGAGTGCCGACACGACGATTGCCACCGGGAAATATCGTCGCGTCGGTAGCTTACCCCATTTATAATAGATAGCTCTGCATTAATGTCTTTAAAAAAATGTTACAAGTTCAACCATTCAATAATTCTGAATATTATTTCAGCGTACTCACAACCTAGCTATCAAATCACGCATATCCTAGCTGTCAAATCACGCATATCTTCTATTTATTGTTATATTATACTACATACTACTAGAAATCAAATCCTTTCATATCATCGCAGATGGATATATACTCAGTTCATTGATACATCGTTTTCCAAAAGAATTGTAATTTGGATATAGTAGATTTTGTGAAATCTCCCAATGATATCTTTGATGAGAAGATTGTGATCTATCTCGAGTTTATATTTTTAAATATTTTCAAAATATTGTAAGTGTTGAACAACCAGTCTCCAAAAATAAACTTTCCAGAGCTCGAAGTTTTTCCGCTGCTCTCTAGCCCCATGTTTGTGTCTTCTTTAGCTCTTGAATAAGGAGTCTATTGTAAAAGAAAAACACATGATTTTTTTTCCGAATTCCAACTACTAACCATTGACCTATGTCATGAACCCTTGTATTCAACTACATTACAGTCCAATCCCAATATGTCCGAATTCCAAGTCCTAGCCATTGACTTATGTCATGTGAACCCTTGTGTTCAACTAAATTCGAGTCCAATCCCAATATGATTCTCATTTGTTGTCAGTTCTGGGCTTGTTAATCATTTCCTTTTTTACATTGGAGTTCGTAGTGGAGTAAGTGGGCATGGATCATGAATGTGGACGAGTAATGCGTGATAGTTGCCTTGAAATGCAGTTTGTAGATGTAATCTTCATAGAGGCAGCTAGCTTGTAGATGTAATCTTCATAGAGGTAGCTAGCTTGTTGGAAATATTAATTACTCTTCAGCTAGCTTGTAGATGCAATCTTCATAGAGGCAGCTAGCTTGTAGATGTAATCTTCATAGAGGCAGCTAGCTTGTTGGAGATATTAATTACTCTTAGATGTGTATCTGATCTCAGTAGACTTTGTTATTGTGTCGGTTTTTACTTCAATTTACTCAGAGGTGAAAAACATTTGTAATTTCTTAAAATATCAAATGATTTACCAGTAAGGTTCAAAATATTTACCAGTAAGGTTCATTTATTTTTCATTAAAATATCTTTTGCAGCCCTAAACAATTAGGCAAAACAAAGCAAAAAAACTTGACCTAAACACATAATACAACATATCTGTATTAAATTCCTCACACAAAACATGTTGTATGAATACAAACTCTTTTACTAGGACTTTTATACATTTTCCTGGGTGTCATTTCTTTCTCACTTGTTTGCCAAACGTCTCCAACTTCCTACCTTTCCTACCATATTTGGACCCCCTTACAAAATTGTAGTCATTTTGTTCAACTACATTACACACACGCCACAATATAAGAGCTTAATCTGTATTTTTGCTTTCCAATGTGTCGCCTTCAGATCTTGAGTTTCATCTTCTGTTACCAATCTACGGGCCTTTCTTTTTTTCCGGTCATGTTATAATTTTCCCACAATGCTCTCAGATCTACGAGCAACAATCCAATCAACAACTATCATTCCATGATAAATCTTCTTAGTTTTTATTTTTTAATGACTCGGAGAAAACCAAGTAAAGCAAGCAGCACCGGCACTGTGCAGGGAAAGCTTTCGGGCTGACAACTAACTATGGAACTCAACAAAAGGATCCATCCATCAGATTAGGGTTTATTAATTTCCCAACTGGCGACAAATCAAGATTCAAATCAACCCAGACAAACTATGATGGGGTTACAAGTCGGCCCCAGCCAGTTTTCATATTTCATTAATTTCTTAACTCAACAGAGTCGATTGCTTTCGTGCCTGCCCCGCTCACCATTCATCTAGTAGAAGTTCAGACCTACAATGCAAAGCATATGCACAACGTCTCATTTGACATGGAAATTTTGATTCAATGGCATAACTATTTTATAATCAGGCATAAAATAGGTGAATTTCCAGAATATACTAACCTTACAAGTTGTCAGCCAATAAAATCGTTGTTGAAGGCTTTCGCATCCAGCTTGTTATCTCTTGTGCTCTGCTGCAAATAATTGCATGGTTCTCATTCTCCTTAGATTTCTCATGGCCAGCCTGCGAGGATTCTCTAGAGTCCGCGTTCCCGAGTTCCCACTCTTTCTTCTCAGTCACGACGACCCTACCAGGGTTCTCCGAAGTCCATTCTTCCAACTTCCCACTTTTTTTCCTCTTGATGTCCAGACTAGGAGGAGGCAGGACTTGGATGGAAATGGAATATTGATATTTGGAATCGATGGATCTCGAGCCTGACAATAAACTTATCTACCAAATCCAAATTCCAATGATAAATTTCTCAACTGTCGCCTGCCCATTAATTGAAATCCAACAACTTCCAGCCCGTCACAGTAACTCAGACAAGACAATACCGCTTGATGGTGAGGTGTGAAAGCCTAAGAAGCCATATTAATAAACAAAGGCACAAGGTGGTAATGTTCCCTCAATTGCATCTGCACTGGCTGCTTGTTTGCAATATTCAAACAACACAGCAATTCAGAAAACACATTTTTTCCTAGCTGATTATTGCCAATGTGAAGCGTCAAAACTAGAGTAAATTTCTCGGATTCATACCCTGCATCTGAGTATATCTCGATATCCCGAGTTTGAGACCTTTGCTGTGCACATAGTCAGCAAGGGCTTTGATACCAGATGGGAATGTTGAAGAGTTTGCAACTAATCTTCCCTGTAGATTAGTCATAAATAAAGATCAGCAACACATAATCAGTTACCATACATAGGTTCATAACTGAAAGTAAAAACCCATTCTGTGTATCAAATTGAGCACATACATTGTTATCTCGCTTAAGCTCCACCCAACAATCATCTAGTTCATCCAAAATATAGAGTTAAATCACCAAAAATACTCTTCTGAACAGGGATCGGTTCTGAATAGGGATGGAGGTTTGAATTGAGAAGAGGGGCAATACTTCTGGCGGGATGGAGGTTTGAATTCGACATTGAAATCTCACGACGTTGAGTGCTAACGACGACGGAAAATATAACAGAATGGGATGGACGACGACAGTGGGTGAACGGAGCCGGTGAATAGAAGGGAAGCCGACCCGGTGGCCGGAGTGCCAGCGCGACGATTTTCGCCGGGCAAAATCGTCGCGTCGCTATCTTACCCCCATAAGAAGTGACAAGGATTCCTCACGTGCTTTTTGTGGAGAAGACTGATACTAGACCTCCGTCTATACCTTGTCGAATCTTTATTATTGGAAAGATATTTTAGGGTTTTAAGTCACATTCATTTGGTCGTAATGGTTTTGTTTTATGGTTTTCTAGTGGTCGTTGTCGGAGGCTTCGCTCTAAGACTCTTTACTACACGATGGTGCATGCGGTGACCTGATTGATCATACTCACATGTGTGCTATTGTTTTACTTGGTTTATTGGAAGTATGCGTTGTGTTTTTAGTTTGTTTAATGGTGTTTACTGGTACTTTAAGGTTGATCGTCTCCGCTTGGATTCCATTTGGTTTATGGAAACCTCCACGAGACTCAACCTTGCGAACTCCAACTTGTTGCTCCAAGACTTAAAGGTGGAAATATTTGTGTGCTTACGTCGTTTTCTACTATAGGCCTCCCAAGCCAAAAATAATTTAACAGGTAAATTCATTTGTTAAATTCGTTTTAATTTTATTATTTTACCCATTAATTCAAACAAATTTTTCATAATTTCAGCACGAACTAACTCAAAAGTTTGATATGTGCATGGGGGAGGAAGACAATAGGGATAGGAGGAGAAAACCGTTCACCCTATGAGCGTTTAGGGAAGGTATGTATTTCTCCGCTTGTAATATCCCCCAATAGACAAAAAAATTACATAATATTTATTTTACTATTTTATTCATGGATAATTTTAGGGGCGAGTTTTAGCCCAGTGGGCTATTTTTCCATGTTTTTCTCCCAAAAAAAGATTCACCATTTTGTATTTTTTGAAGCCCTGTTTCGCCCAATTTTGATGGGGTAAAAATTTTTCACCTTAAAAATCACCAAATTATTATATAAACAATATAAAATCCTTGGAAATTAAAATATTTTAAAAAAATTATTGCCAAACATTTTATAGTTGGAATTTTAAGAATTGGTAATATTCGCCAACATTTATACACTTTTAAATAAGTATGGTTCCTTAAAATCATCCTTGATTTTATTGTTTGGATCGTTCATGAAACCTCCAACGGGTCCTTGAAGGATAGATGTAACCAAAACAATTGCTTGAGTGAAACAATGAATGATGAGGAGAACCATGTTAAATGAGGGAACTATGCGTGCAAGAGTGGCGGACGCTGAGGAGTAAAACTTAGGAAGGTACATGAGACTCCAAAATGCCATGATGGTGCAGGGAACGCTGTGGGAAAACAGAAATGCATTAGTTGACAATGATTCTGTGGGAATGGACCATAGGTCCAAAATACCTAAAGTCAAAACTATAAAGAGTACACCGGTGAGTATGGAAGAGGACTTTTGTTATGTGAGCACTCTGTGAAGTGTTAGGAAAACAGTTGAGAAAAATACGTGTTGTGTGAAGGTGCACCAGTCAAAGTATGCCTTGGATTTTCTGATCAAGTTCAGAATGTAAGAT
>LPNX010317795.1:103931-120197 GCA_001517045.1 Pseudotsuga menziesii | reverse complement strand
TATCCATAGAGGTCAAAATTGCCATATTTGACCCATGTAGTGCTTGGGAAAGCCTTAGGAATCAAATCTACTTTATTCCTGGCCTCCTAGGTGCCTATCTACTTTTTCTGCTTTACTGCCTGCTTTTTCAGCGTTTTAAGGCACATAGGAAAGCAAGACTAGGTGAGGTGAACTAGTTTTTTGTCCTCGTCATCCTCCACTCTTTTCTCCATGAAAAAGAATGTATGAGCTTCCATTCCACTACTCTTTATCTTGCCCATGTGCCCTTGCCAATTTGTGAGCTCCATGACATATTTGGGATCAGCTTTTTACACCTATGGGGGATTTGCCTATTTTGAGTAAGCCTGCTTTATGCTAGTTTTGGATGCCTCCTTATGCATTCGACCTCTTGATGTATTCTATATATTGAGTAACCTATGTTATTACAGGGTTGGCTATTGTACACTCAGTTAATATAATTTTGTGTTACAGCTCCATATTCAGTCTCCATTGTTAGCAATTTTGCATGATCAATTGATAATTGTTATGGGTAAAATTAATCTACTACTGGCCTGAATTTCTAGATGGTGTATATGGAATAGTGTGCTATTGTTGGATTCCTTGTATAGTGCAAAAAGTAGTGAACTTGTTGTTAACATATTCTCCTCCATTTCCAGATCTTAGCTTAATAATTCACTAGTAGAAAATGAGAAATTAATGACTAAAAAAATGACTAAAATCATGCTATAAACGACTATTTTTTAGTCGGTGACTAATAGTATCAAATTTCCACTATCTTATAGTTAGTCGTATTTCACTAGTCATTAATAGCTTGACTTAGTAGTCATTGATTTAGTCATTGATTTAGTCATTGATAGACAATGTTTTAGTCATTGATAGTCATTGATTTAGTCATTGATAGCCAATGATATAGTCATTGATTTAGTCATTGTTTTAGTCATTGATAGTAAATGATTTAGTCATTGATTTAGTCATGGATTTAGTCATTGATTTAGTCATGGATTTAGTCATTGATTTAGTCATTGAGTTAGTCATTGATTTAGTTGCTGATTTAGTCACTAATTTAGTCACTGATTGCAACCGTTAATGACCAAATATACGACTAAATAAACTACTAGATGTTCACATATTAATGACTAAGCTAAATAAAACCAAGATACGAGAAATTAGCTACTAATAGTCGTATATATGTGAATTTAGTCGTTTTTGTAGTCACGAATTTATGATAGGGCATGGAGGAATCGAACCACCAACCTCCTGCCTAATTATAGGCAGGCGCTCTACCATTGAGCTAGCACCCTTTAAGAAATTGTTATTGCTTGACAATGATGATATTCAAACAAATTTATGATAGATATCAATCTACAAACTACATAATTATTGCTTTGAGGGACAGAGATTGGAAAGCTATCTTTAGAAAGTCCAACACAAACAATACCAGATGACACTGAAGCTGCATCTGTTCTTTCACTTCTTGCTATTTCAATGTGCCCACTGCCTAGCTTAGATGAACCCTTGTGTGTGTCAGAGGATGAATTCTTCAATAGACTTTTAAAAACTTCATGACTCCTACATTTCATAGTAGGATCAACTAAACTAGCATTCTTTCCATGGAAAGCTTCCCCGACGATATTTACACGTGAATTTAATTTTATATATGTTCCACTCATTGCATTAGGTTTGGAATCAATATGTTTTTTAGATATAAACGTTGATGAATTCCCACCCTTATTGACGAATAGCTTGCCATGATCAGAACTCAACCCTGATGGCGCAGCTTCCACCACCAAGGCAGGGATATTTAATGTTGGAGACACTGAAAGTGAATGAGATGAACTTGTTTTAGGATTAGAGGATCCCTCAACAGCTGGGATCCTCATACTAAATTATTTTTTGCGTGCAGCATGGGAGCCCCTGCAACAACCATTAATGTCTAAATATTACTAATTTCAAACAATATCTCTGTCATATAACATGAAAAATAGTAGAAACTTAGATAGCTTGTGTAAATAATCAAGCATCTATCAAAATGCAAAAAATATTCATAAATCTAAAATCCATGAGTAAGAATAAATGGATCCCAAATACCTTTCTGAAATCATGATCTGGCAAGTTATCAACCAACTTTGCTCCAGCAGAAAAGAAACCCCTCCCTAAAGGGATATATGGCACAATTCCAATACCGAGCTCCCAGTAATGAAAGTTTCAATTTGAAATTTGAAATTAATACTATTAGGAAAGTGGCCACATGGTAAATATGAACTCCAATACCTCTACCTACAAGTTGGAATAATCTCATCCTCTACATCCCTAGTCCACAAGGACCACTCTAATTGAACTGTTGTTATAGGATGAACAGCATGAGCTCTTCGAATTGTTGATGCAGAAGCCTCAGAAAGTCCAATGTATTTAATTTTCCCTTCATCAACTAACTTCTTCATTTCTCCAATATGTAATAGATACACAAACAAGACATGGCTAGTTCAGTATATACAATTGGAAATTAAAAGAGTACAACCCAGGAAGAAATACATCAATGAAAATATGAAAGTGACCATCAATGTGAAACTTTCTTAAGTAAAAAAGAATAAACATCCATATCTGATCATGGTTCATATTTCCAATTTTGTAGTTGGTGTAAGAATGGCAAGCAGAATATAGTTGCCAACACCTATCAAAATAATCCTCGAGACCCTTCAATATATGACACCAACTCATGTACCATGCAACCATAAACACAGAGAATGGTAAGACAGTTGTCAAAAAGTAAATGAACAGTTAACAGACTTGTTCATAACAGTTTTGGTTACATCAGGAAAGCCAAAGAGGTCTAATAGATTGCAGTCAAGCCTCTTCCCTTAGCCAAAAGCAGCAAACAAATGAGTGAAATAAGCTCTGAATAAGAGAACTGCAAGAGAAAATTTCTATTTAGAGATTTACACACCAATTTGATCGACAGGAAAAGAAGAATAACAGATGCCTATATAGGTCATGAGCTCTTCCTCCCATAACCTGAAAGATCAAATTACTTGGCCTTTAAAGTTTAGGGGAGATTTCTCCCTTGCTTGAGCTTCCCTTTCGAATGAATGATATTCTCCCTTTAAAGATCTTCTTCAAACCCAAAGGTGATTAGGTCAAGGAAAAGGAAACAATAAATTTGTCTATCTCCTTTCTCTCCACAAAAATTAGTTAGAGTGTTCCTTGGGATTCTCTCCAAGCGCATTGCTCCTCCTGATTAGGTCAACCAAATCAATGTATAGATGAAAATAATGTTCATTAGTGAGACAATGTCACATCCATATAAACATCAACTCATGTACCGTGCAACCTTAAACACAAAGAGAATGGTAAGACAGTTGTCAAAAATTAAATGAACAGTCAGCAGACTTCTTTTGAAGAAGTCATAATAGATTTGGTTACATCAAGAAGGCTAAAGAGGTCCACTAGATTGCAGTCAAGCCTCTTCTCTTAGCTAAAAGAAGCACAAAAATGAGTGAAATCTTCTCTGAATAAGAGGACTACAACAGAATTTATATTTAGATCTTTACACACCAATTTGATCTACAGGAAAGGTAGAATAATAGATGCATATAGAGGTTACAAACTCTTCCTCCCATCACCTGAAAGATCAAATTACTTGGACCCTAACCCCGTGGAAGGCTATGAAGCGGAATAAGGTGTTAAATCAACTTTAAATTCTCCTCCTTACTAGAACTTCTCCCAAGAAGGTTTTCTCGCCCTGTTACATGCACAAAATGGTGACTTGGTTCCTCATATAATGCCCCAATGCTGAGTGCTACATTAGAAAAGGTTTCTATATCTTGTTTCATGGTAAGGAGATTTTGGGTTCACTTGGGAATCCCTCAATCTGAGTGCTCCTAAAGAGGACTCTATGCCATGTCTTGGGTCATCTGCAGCAAATCCAGGTCCCTAAATATGTCATACAAGAAGGTACTCGAATAAGCATATTAAGTTTTCAACTTTTCATCTCAGTGTATGTGCATCATGTGAGGTCCATAGTGGCAGTCTCTTCCACACACAAGACCTTTGGTAGCACCAAGTGTCATAGCTTCACCCTCAATCCTCAACAATAGTGCCTTCAAGTTCATTTCATCCACCATCAAGCCAAGGGTTAGTCCTTTACTGTTCTGATCAGGGCATGAGATGTGAATGCTAGTATGCCCAGGCTCAAATCAAACCACCAAATTTTCCCTCCAAGTCACTGTTGATCACCCATAGCTACAGCCGTTCTTCTATTTCCTGCAATATTTCACATCTCCATGTACTTCTTGCAGATGTTAAGATCCATTTTATGGTAGAAAAAATTCCCATGACTGTTCTGTAGCATGTTAATTGAAGTTTGAATCGTTCATTTTCAGGTGGCAACACTACCCATATTTGTATAAAGTGTAAAGTATCGTTTGCTATTTTTCTCAGAATTGCTTGTGGATAGGCATGGTAGCATTCAAGAATTATTGGAGACAGAGAGCAAAGGAAAGATTACATAAGTGGCAATAGCATCCAATTTATTTGAATTACACATACATTTGCACATTAGTTAAACTTGGGTATTTTTCTTGCTGCTTAAGTGTTAATAATAAATATTCAAATACCAGTATCTCTAAAGAAATGGAAAGCCGTGGGTTTTCTCTGCTAGGTCATTAAATAAATTATACTTCTATTTAGAAAAAAGTGTATGTTGAAGAGCATTAATTTCACACGGCTATATTTCGTATTTGAATTATTATTATCCTTTCACTCTGTTTTGATTCTTTTGGTTTTCAGGAACACAGCTGCTCCCCCTGTTTTGCAACTTGCATTTCAATATACAGTCATTGTACCACCCGAAGAAAATTTCAACAAAGGATCGATTTCCCTACACAAGTATTTGGAAGAAAGAGTGATGTCTGTCAGTGCTATAGTTTTTCTATTTTTTCTTTTCATTTTTTGACTCTGATAGTTAACTTGTCTTCTTCTGATCTTCCTTTCCTTTAATTTTTTGGCCTAGTTAAGGACAAACTCCTCTTGATTGGTAGAGGTATTTTAAAGAAACATTTCATATAAGTGGTTGTTTGATGCAAGAGGAAAATTTGACTGAATTTATCATTGACTTTAGTAAGTAACTAATATTCAACTGGTACAACCCAGAAAGCTGGGTGAGAATCCCAGCTTGAAAAGAAAGGCTTGGAAAAATCGAAATTAACCTTTAGAATTATTGCCAATGATAGCAAGATAGTCACCAATAAGTATCAACTAAACATTATATTGAGAAGTATGACAAGAAAGTGATACATGGCATATATTGAAGGATTACATAATGGGAGAATGAAGGGTCTCGAGGGTGTAAATAATCAAGCATCTATCAAAATACAAAAACCATTCATAAATCTAAAATCCATGAGTAAGAATAAATGGATCCCAAATACCTTTCTGAAATCATGATTTGGCAAGTTATCAACCAACTTTGCTCCAGCAGAAAAGAAACCCCTCCCTAAAGGGCTATATGGCACAACTCCAATACTGAGCTCCCTGTAATGAAAGTTTCAATTTGAAATTTGAAATTAATACTATTAGGAAAGTGGCCACATGGTAAATATGAACTCCAATACCTCTACCTACAAGTTGGAATAATCTCATCCTCTACATCCCTAGTCCACAAGGACCACTCTAATTGAACTGTTGTTATAGGATGAACAGCATGAGCTCTTCGAATTGTTGATGCAGAAGCCTCAAAAATTCCAATGTATTTTATTTTCCCTTCATCAACTAACTTCTTCATTTCTCCAATCTGTAATAGATACACAAACAAGACATGGCTAGTTCAGTATATAAAATTGGTAATTAAAAGAGTACAACCCAGGAATAAATACATCAATGAAAATATGAAAGTGACCATCAATGTGAAACTTTCTATAGTAAAAAAGAATAAACATCCATATATGATCATGGTTCATATTTCCAATTTTGTAGTTGGTGTAAGAAGGGCGAGCAGAATATAGTTGCCAAAACCTATCAAAATAATCCTCGAGACCCTTCAATATATGACACCAACTCATGTACCGTGCAACCATAAACATAGAGAATGGTAAGACAGTTGTCAAAAAGTAAATGAACAGTCAACAGACTTGTTCATAACAGTTTTGGTTACATTAGGAAGGCCAAAGAGGTCCGATAGATTGCATTCAAGCATTTTCCCTTAGCCAAAAGAAGCAAACAAATGAGTGAAATAAGCTCCAAATAATAGGACTGCAAGAGCAAATTTCTATTTAGAGCTTTACACACCAATTTGATCTACAGGAAAAGAAGAATAATAGATGCCTATATAGGTCATGATCTCTTCCTCCCATAACCTGAAAGATCAAATTACTTGGCCTTTAAAGTTTAGGGGAGATTTCTCCCTTGCTTGAGCTTCCCTTTCGAATGAATGATCTTCTCCTTTTAAAAATCTTCTTGAAACCCAAAGGTGATTAGGTCAAGGCAAAGGAAACAATAAATTTGTCTATCTCCTTTCTCTCCACAAAAATTAGTTAGAATTTTCCTTTGGATTCTCTCCAAGCGCATTGCTCCTCCTGATTAGGTCAACCAAATCAATGTACAAATGAAAATAATGTTCATTAGTGAGACAATGTCACATCCATATAAACATCAACTCATGTACCATGAAACCTTAAACACAAAGAGAATGGTAAGACAATTGTCAAAAAGTAAATGAACAGTCAGCAGACTTCTTCTGAAGAAGTCATAACATATTTGGTTACATCAAGAAGGCTAAAGAGGTCCACTAGATTGCAGTCAAGCCTCTTCTCTTAGCTAAAAGAAGCACACAAATGAGTGAAATATGCTCTGAATAAGAGGACTACAACAGAATTTCTATTTAGATCTTTACACACCAATTTGATCTACAGGAAAGGTAGAATAATAGATGCATATACAAGTTACG
Source organism: Pseudotsuga menziesii (assembly GCA_001517045.1). Taxonomy (NCBI): domain Eukaryota; kingdom Viridiplantae; phylum Streptophyta; class Pinopsida; order Pinales; family Pinaceae; genus Pseudotsuga; species Pseudotsuga menziesii. Next base: position 113,257 of record LPNX010317795.1, on the reverse strand, counting down.
AACTCTTCCTCCCATCACCTGAAAGATCAAATTACTTGGACCCTAACCCCATGGAAGGCTATGAAGTGGAATAAGGTGTTAAATCAACTTTAAATTCTCCTCCTTACTAGAACTTCTCCCAAGAAGGTTTTCTCTCCCTGTTACATGCAAAAAATGGTGACTTGGGTCCTCATATAATACGCCAATGCTGAGTGCTACATTAGAAAAGGTTTCTATATCTTGTTTCATGGTAAGGAGATTTTGGGTTCACTTGGGAATCCATCAATCTGAGTGCTCCTAAATAGGACTCTATACGATGCCTTGGGTCATCTGCAGCAGATCTAGGTACCTAAATCTGTCATACAAGAAGGTACTCCAATAACCATATTAGTTTTCAAATTTTCATCTTGGTGTATGTGCATCATGTGAGGTCCATAGTGGCAGTCTCTTCCACACACAAGACCTTTGGTAGCGCCAAGTGTCATAGCTTCACCCTCAATCCTCAACAATAGTGCCTTCAAGTTCATTTCATCCACCATCAAGCCAAGGGTTAGTCCTTTATTGTTCTGATCAGGGCATGAGATATGAATGCTAGTATGTCCGGGCTCAAATCAAACCTCCAAATTTTCCCTCCAGGTCACTGCTGATCACCCATAGCTACAACCGTTCTTCTATTTCCTGCAATATTTCACATCTCCATATACTGCTTGCAGATGTTAAGATTCATTTTATGGTAGAAAAAATTCCCATGACTGTTCTGCAGCATGTTAATTGAAATTTGAACCATGCATTTTCAGGTGGCAACACTACCCATATTTGTATAAAGTGTAAAGTATCGTTTGCTATTTTTCTCAGAAATGCTTGTGGATAGGCATGGTAGCATTCAAGAATTATTGGAAACAGAAAGCAAAGGAAAGATTACATAAGTGGCAATAGCGTCCAGTTTATTTGTCAAAATTACACATACATTTGCACATTAGTTAAACTTGGGTATTTTTCTTGCTGCTTAAGTGTTAATAATAAATATTCAAATACCAGTATCTCTGAAGAAATGGAAAGCCGTGGGTTTTCTCTGCTAGGTCATTACATAAAGTATACTTCTATTTAGAAAAAAGTGTATGTTGAAGAGCATTAATTTCACACGGCTATATTTCATATTTGAATTATTATTATCCTTTCACTCTGTTTTGATTATTTTGGTTTTCAGGAACATAGATGCTCCCCTGTTTTGCAATTTGCATTTCAATATACAGTCATTGTACCACCCGAAGAAAATTTCAAGAAAGGATCGATTTCCCTACACAGGTATTTGGAAGAAAGAGTGATGTCTATCAGTGTTATAGTTTTTTTGTTTTTTCTTTTCATTTTTTGACTCCGATAGTTAACTTGACTTCTTCGGATCTTCCTTTCCTTTAATTTTTTGGCCTAGTTAAGGACAAACTCCTCTTGATTGGTAGAGGTATTTTAAAGAAACATTTCATATAAGTGGCTGTTTGATGCAACAAGAAACTTTGACTGAATTTATCATTGACTTTAGTAAGTAACTAATATTCAATTGGTACAACCCATAAAGCTTGGTGAGAATCCCAGCTTGAAAAGAAAGGCCTGGAAAAATCGAAATTAACCTTTAGAATTATTGCCAATGATAGCAAGACAGTCACCAATAAGTGACAACTAAACATTATATTGAGAAGTATGACAAGAAGGTGATACTTGGCATATATTGAAGGGTTACACAATGGGAGAATGAAGGGTCTTGAGGGTGTAAATAATCAAGCATCTATCAAAATACAAAAACCATTCATAAATCTAAAATCCATGAGTAAGAATAAATGGATCCCAAATACCTTTCTGAAATCATGATCTGGCAAGTTATCAACCAACTTTGCTCCAGCAGAAAAGAAACCCCTCACTAAAGGGCTATATGGCACAATTCCAATATTGACCTCCCTGTAATGAAAGTTTCAATTTGAAATTTGAAATTCATACTATTACGAAAGTGGCCACATGGTAAATATGAACTCCAATACCTCTACCTACAAGTTGGAATAATCTCATCTTCTACATCCCTAGTCCACAAGGACCACTCTAATTGAACTGTTGTTGTAGGATGAACATCATGAGCTCTTCGAATTGTTCACGCAGAAGCCTCAGAAAGTCCAATGTATTTTATTTTCCCTTCATCAACTAACTTCTTCATTTCTCCAATCTGTAATAGATACACAAACAATACATGGCTAGTTCAGTATGTAAAATTGGAAATTAAAATAGTACAACCCAGGAAGAAATACATCAATGAAAATATGAAAGTGACCATTAATGTGAAACTTTCTGTAGTAAAAAGGAATAAATTTGTTTTTATATAAATTTTATGGAAAGATGTTAATTACCCAGTTAACATTATAACTTTGTTTTTATATAAATTTTATTGAGATATGTTGATGATAGTAATTTAAATTTTTTTTTGATGCAGAAGATAGTTTTCCATAAATTATGAGTTACAAAAAGGCCATCATGGCATATCATCTCAGTTAAACATGAAACGGCTATGAAAATGTATTTCTAATAATTTTGATCAAAAGTATGTTAGATATTACAAATACTCATCTTTTGAATTTATAATACTTTTGAGAATCTCATAATGGTTACAGAATTTATTTCACTTCAAATTCTCCCATTGGCATACATTATTGCAAACAGTTTGTAACTTTGTGATATTTGCAGATGCATTTAAAAATGTAGGGTTCTATTCAAATTTAATCCAAGTAAAACAAAAGTTGATTTCTACGGTTCAACTGATTTTAAAACAATACAAAGTATAACAAGAAGAAAATCTTGGCCAACATTTCCAAAATAGTTGATCTCTCTACTCAAAAGAAGAATTCGTATGTCTTTGCGGCAATAATGATATTCCTTAGATGCCCAAGAATTTGTATGTATTTATAGCAATAATGATACTCCTTAGACACCCAATTGATGACACAGTCATGAGTATAATCCCCAATATGATGCATAGCTGCATAAGAAGTAGATGTATCAGATCGGTATTAATTTTATTCTTCTGCACACAAGTCATCTTATTTGCATTGTAATTGAAAAGCAACTTTCATGAATTCTTATTCCCCAGTTTTCTTTTAGTGTTTGTTTTTCTGAATGTGCTGGTACAGATTTTCCATTGTTTCCTCTCTATTTTAACATTGGCAAGTTTTCTAGCACATTACATACTCGATGCCTTAAATAAAGGTTCAGAGACTCGAGCACTAACCCAATTGATCATCCACGACCAGCTGAATCTTCTTGGTTTGTATATTGCCAACCACATGATGCAAGGAATCCAACTGCAGTACCTACCATCATTTTAAAGTGCCATTTAGATGCGGCCACGATTCACAGAGTTCGATTCTTCCAGATCATCACTACAGCTGTGATTGATGCTGCATGTATTGTCAACACCAGTAAAACCCATAGCATCCATAACTCTCTTTTAGAACTAAAAACCCAGCTCCCAAGAACACGAAATCGAACCAGTTTACCGTTTGACACAAGCATATAAAAGGGGGGAAAAGATATTAGGCTCTGATACCAAGCTAATGTGTTATTTTTCTTGAGAATGCATGTTTTGTCTTCCCTTATTTGGGAAATTCCTGTCCAATTAAAGATGTTTTTCTCAAGGTAAATAACACATGTCCAGTTTTATGGAAAAGTAGTTAAGTCATTATTAGGGAAACGAAAAATTTACAGAGAAAGGAAACATGATTTCTACTTACAGATTTGCGGCAAGATTCAGTGCGGCTTCGAGTGTTGGGTAGTCGAGCCTTCATCATGACTCGGTCCCTTCCAAAAACCTTTAAAAAATTCAGCCGTTAATACTATAGAAGCTAGGGCTTCCTTTCCCAACTACCGGAGACTACCATGTTGCTATCCACTCTTTCAAACATCCAAATGCATATTCCACACTCCAAACCACAATTAACAAGTTTCTAGGATTCCCAGCCAGAAAAACTAGTGTAATTTTTTTCTAAAGAGGAATGCTTTTGGCACATAAACAATAGTAGCAATGTCAGGCTCTCCTGTGTTGAAATTTCATTCAAATACAATAATGCTTGGCTCTAGTTCAAATGCAAAATCTGCAGAAGGTCACCTGGCGACAGAAACTTTGAATTACCACAAGAAAACAGGTAGGCTTCTGGCTCATAGAGAACATTTTGTAAAGAAAACAAGACGAGCATTTCCGAGTCAAATTGAACGGCAACAAACACACAAAAATAAGGCACTGCATACGGTTACGAATTCATTGTAATGAAAATAGGCATATGACCAACTGTAAATTAATGTCACGAAAGAATAACCAGCACACTACACAACCAGGCCCTCTTTGCTAGATCAATGACTCGCTAGGGTTTTCTCACGAAGAATCTCCAAGTTTGAAGATGCAGAGAGAGCGAGAGTCCACCGTCTAGTTCCCATGGAATTGAAACGCTCCACTGGCTATGGACCATCGTGTCTGTAAGGATGAAGCGCTTGCCAAAATTGATGCCATAATAGTTGAAAATTGAACCCTTCCCAGCCCTTCCAAAGGGTTCTATCCCTTCTCTTAAAATTTCCCTAAAAAAAAAATTAAAATCTGAATTTTACTCTTCTAATTAAGTTTCGTTTAAGTTTCAATTAAGAAGGGCATAATTTATATCAACATTTTAAAAGAAGGGAAACATTTGAAATTACCCATCTATAGAAATTTTTCAAAATGTTAAAAATTTTATGTTATAAAGTTCAACTCATCATTCAAAATATTGGAAATATGATAAATTATAATCACTCACTTGCTCATGCCATGCACTTACTGCTTAGTTGTGCAAGATGACAAGTAATCAATTATGACTGCGAGACACTAGCCATTGATATGTTCTGACTCTAGAGTCACTTGGGGTTGCAATCTAAAGTGTGACAATGTGTCAACAACTACAACTATAACAAAAAAGAACTACTAGTCTACTGCTAGGCCTGAAACGAGCTCAAAACTTTGTGCCTACTACGTATGTGAACCTCGCTACCAATGTCCACTATTTTTTCATCAAAATGAAATTTAGAAGGTCGGTTTGATGAGTCCTCCTCTATAAGACTTCATTTCTTGCATGAATATCATGGACTCACGACAACTATAAACAACACTCGATGTCATGCAAATACAAATAATAACATGTATCTAGGATCACAAACCATGCAGAGGTCGATTTATGCATTTCTATAGAGAAGTGTCATTTGGCACATGATATGGAGAAACAATGGTTATTAATAAAATTAAAAAAACAATTGTTGGCTCAAGAATAGTCTTCAATTTAATGGGTGGCATGATCATAATGTAATCTCCCTCCATCCTTCCAAATATTGTGGTTTCTCACAAATTTTTCCTCGGAGCCACTAAAATACATATAAAAATTACTTGTTTTTACATCCTCTTCCCTTTAAATCCTCATCTCATAGTCATAACTAAGGATTATTATGCATGCACATCCTCACCTTATAATACGAATTGAGTCAAGGCATAGAGATAAGCATAAAATATTAAATGTGTCAAGGCTCAAAGAGTAAGAGATAAGTATAAGCAAGTCTTATATTAAATTTACCATATAAGTCTTTAATTAACACAATCAACTGACATTTGACATGTTGGATTGTTTTAATCTTCTTATCACTCCTTACCAATGTGATTGCAAGGCACTAAAGACAATCTTTCAACTTTCCAATTTTTCACCACCCTCATCTATCATATATATAAATGGTGGAGAGATCCTTTTCATTAATCATATCAAACACGTCATGTATTCAAAAAGAACTATCAATCTATGCTCACTACTTCGACAAGTATTTTTGGCATACTTCCCAAGTGCATAGCCCTTGCACAGTCATGTCTTCTTCATCTTGAAGTTCAACTATCCCTACACCATGTCCTTCAAAAGAGGTAATGCTCCATAATGTAGGTGACCAAATCTCTTGTGTCAAAGCCTGCACAAGTTGTTAGTATCATGCACTAAATCTCTATGTTTGATTGTTTTAGCAAGTAATTTCTACAAGCCACCCTATTACACAACTTTGGCAAATACTCGGCCAAGATCATGGCTACTATCTTTGAATACAACTTGTTGATCATCAAAATCAGCCACACGTCTAAGTTTTTCCATGGATAAAACAAAAAAAAGATTCATTGTTAAACCAAGAACCTAAAATACTTAATCTAGCTCAAGAACATCACCACTTGATCACGCATGTCGAATGAGATAGATCCCACTCTAATAACTTGATAAGTGGCATCATTGCCTAACTCCACCTATAAGTCATCCTCTCATTCTTGAACTCTGTTGAAGGTCATGTGTCCACATACCACACTCCATTGAGTATGTGTCCACATCCTCTCATTTATGAAAAATTCAACAAACTAGAAATTGCATCATTCAGGCAGACAATATTATGATTGGAGATAATCAAAGCCACAACCAGGAAAGTCTAGGTAAAATATAAAATCATTTAAACATAACCAGGGTTTGCATATCTGATATTCGTAATTTATTGTGATTCCAATGGAGAATCCTTACAAGACGAATGCCGAGGATTCAATAAATAAAATCAAGGTTTGCAAAGTTTCTCTTCTTTAAATATCCAGTATAAACCGTTGAATTCTTGCAAAATGTACATGGATGGAGTCAGAGAATACAGAGGGATATAGTTTGACTAACCCAAGACATACAGTTAAGTTTCACCCACCTCGAGTTTCACTCACCCAAGCCACCCAGCCACATTCTCTGATGAAGGTAGTAGATTCTTTTCTTATAAACCAACGCCAACACTTTAGAATCTCCATCAATCTGATCTTTCTAAATTGCCTAAGTCACCCGAGTTTTGGAATCCAGACTTAGACTAACTACAAGTTCCTTGTTAGAGTCATTCGATCCCAGCAAATAGTTCAACCGCAATATTCCCTATGAATTGAGCTCTGGATCTGCAACCCCTTCAAACTTTGCATTCAAGCGAATGGAAAATATTCCTAACCAATATTCTTTAATTATCCATTATAAACTGTCGAATTCCTGTAAAATGCACATGGACGGAGTCAGAGAAGCATCAGGAACTCAATTCAAATGTTGAGAGCCTCGTCATCTTTCCCATTCAGAGCATACCCTGTAATCATATTGCTCCACAAAACCACATTCCATTCAGGTATATTGTCAAACACTTTCCTTGCATCCTTAAGAACATGAAAAACAAACATGTTATCCCCACATCCTTTGAGGACTACAATGAGAAACAACAACACCATGCAGTGATCAATTACCCCTAAAGGTGAAATGACAAGCAAACATAGGCATCAAGACTTCAATACCTGTTTTGAAACACACTATCCAGTGGGTTTGGTTATTCAGAAACAAGGCGTGCTGCTGATGGTTGATTGAAAGTGGGATATCACAGAACAAGCCAAAATTAGAACCAACCAACACCTGCCAATAATAACGTCAAATTTTATTTGATTATAATTTTTTTTAGAACAAGGAAGGATTGGGAGACTGCCATAAGGAGGGTGAGTAAGCGACACCAACAAAAAAAAATAGGAGAAGAGGCATATAGAACAAGCTACCGATCAAACATAGGTATGGCAACATTAAAATCTCGCATTACCTTTTTCCTTTTCCTTGAGGGGAGCGTGAAAGGGAAAGTAATTGAGGTGGGTAGAGAGCTGTTGGGTTAAGAGTTGATTCTTGCTACAAATGTAAATAGTTTTTTTTTGATTTTTTATATTATTTTTTGTTTTATTTTTATTAATTTTTTAGATAAATTATATAGATTTTTTTTGTTTTTTATTTTTTATTTTTATTATTTTATATATAAATTATATAAACTTTTTTGTTTTTTTTATTATATAGTTTTGTTTTATTTTTATTATTTTATTATATAAATTATGTTAATTGGTTATATATTATATTTTTTTAATAATTATCATATAAGTTGTTTAGTTTTATAAATGGAGTAGCCTACAGAGTCGATGATTTGGCTTGGAAGTCGATCATCATCGCCACTTTTCAGCCAAATCATTGACTATGATTGATACTCTTCGGGACGACGACCAACAATAGCCACAGATGAATGTGCCTCCTGCACGTAGACTTACCAAATGCATCCAATGCGTGGCAAAAAAAAACACGTCAACTTTGGATCTGTGGGTTGAAGGTATTGAAGTTGACACCTGCTCTATAATGACATCTGCAACAAGTAAACCTCCTTGCAAAGTTTAGTCACTTCTTCTAATGTCTACTTCAGTTTTCCTTTGGAACATGTGAGGAATGTCGATGTGAAAAAATTAGTGACCTTTGCAAATAGTGGCATTGCAGGAGGGTGCTCATGCTTTTCCTAGGCTGAAATATCAAAATGCATATGGTTATGAGTGCATAGGCTAGAGATGGTTATAATTGCAAATGTAAAGTGGAAGCAGTAACTTTGGCAGCATTGAGACTTGTAAAAATACATAACAACCGGTTATTGATTGGAGTGATGAACATGATCTGAGTGGCAAGAAAAATACATTTGAAGTGATTTGACTGGTCACTGTGAGATACTGAAACGACCTATCATCTAAAAAAATAGTGTACTGAGTGCAAAAATAGGGGATTACTAACTGGGGTCGAACGATACCTTCAACTCATAGATTCAAAGTTGACGTGTATTTTTGGCCATGCATTGGATGCATTTGTTAAGTCTACATGGATGAGGTGTATTCGAATGATCAGTTCTCGAGGGGATGTAGGGCTATGATGCTTCTAGATAGGTATCGATATGGTACTAGTTCTAGTACCTAATTCGTAATTGACGTAGGAACCTAATTTTCCTTTGGAACGCGCTTAACTGGGTTTGCTTCAATGGTGCAGCAGGGATAAATATGGTCAAGAGAAAATTCGTGCAATTGCTTTGTTAGATATCTAAAGATCGAGGTGCATGGTGCCAATATTACTAATAGAAGGTAGACAATTTACAAATTTTAAACTTCATTGTCAAATTTGTAATTTTCCATGACACAATTAAAAATGACGAACATAAATGACTAATTCATATTCTTCTAGCTAGTCATTTTTTATGCCGTGACTAAATTAGTCATTTATGTTAGTCATTTTTAACTTTGTCACTTATTATCTAGTCATATTTGTTAACTGGTGACTAAATTAGTCGTTAATTTTAGTTGTTTATAGTTGGGTCACTCAAAATTGCTCATATTTAGTAGTAAATCACTTGAAAAACCTGTGGTGACTAGAATTTTTAGTCACCTAGTAGCTAATTCCTCATTTTCTACTAGTGATTGGATGACC
>LPNX010317795.1:55261-97704 GCA_001517045.1 Pseudotsuga menziesii | reverse complement strand
CATAGCATAACCAATCAATGGTGGGGCCTTGGCCTTTAGCTCCACACCATGATCATTTACAATATATACATCATATACATCTAATGCAACGGGGTCAAAATGGGGGTTTTACATTCCCCTCCCCCTTCAATATCACTGTCCTCAGTGCTTTACAAAATTGAACAAAAATGCTACACTGGTATCGCCTCAGTGTTCTGTAGAATTGAACAAAAATGGATGTGCCAATCACATGGAATCCTCCATCTCCCATGTAGCCTCTTTAGGTCCATAGTGCTCCCATTGCACCTTTACCTGACCTATGGCCCAGTTCGAGAGCATTGTGACCTTCCTGTCGAGGATGCACATTGGCTTGATTCGGAACTCTCCCTCGGTTTCCACCTGAATCACATCCCAATTTATCACATGGTTAGGATCATGTACATATCTCTTAAGCAAAGAAACATGAAAAACATTATGAGCTCTAGTACTAGCAGGTAATGCAAGTTTATATGCAACTGGCCCTATTCTTTCAAGCACTTCAAACGACCCACAATATCTTGGTAACAGCTTGGCATAGCTTCCAAGATTCAAGGAACTCTTCTTTTCCCTCACTCTGAGGTAAACATGATCCCCAACACTGAACTCGCTGTTCACCTTATGCTTATTTGCAAAGCTTTTCTGTCTGTCCTGTGCTGCTTTCAGATTCTGCCTGATCTTTACAACCTTTTGCTCCATTTCCTTGAGCAATTATGGTCCAAGAACAATCCTGCTCACTAGGTTATCCCAAGTCACTGGTGTCCTGCACCTTCTCCCATACAAAGCTTCATACAGACTCATCCCCAAGGATGCCTGCTGTCCATTGTTATAAGCAAACTCTACCAAGTGTAGGTAATCTTCCCACCTGGTTGGTTTGTCCATTACGTACATGCAAAGCATGTCTTCAAGCACCTGATTAACTCTCTCTGTCTACCCATCTATTTGAGGATGGTATGCAGTGCTGAAGTTTAGCTTTGTACCCAAATCTGCAAACAACCCCTTCCAAAAGTTGGAAGTGAACTTGACATCTCTGTCAGAGACTATTGCCTTCGACAATCCATGCAATTTGAAAATCTCCTTCATGAAGATCTTTGCAATGTCATCAGTCTTATGCATAGAATTAACTGGTATAAAATGCGCTGCCTTTGTCAACCTGTCTACCACAACCATGATGGAGTCATGTTATCTCCAAGTCATCGACAATCGTATAATAAAATCCATGGAAATAACTTCCCATTTCCATTCCGGAACTGGCAAAGGCTACAACAAACTTGCAGGGTGTTGATGCTCAACCTTTACCTGTTGACATTTCATACACCTCAAAATTTACTCAGCCATATCCCTTTTCATTCTTGGCCAAAAGTCCTACTTTCTAGCTGTAGCAACTGTCTTCTGATATCCTGGGTGACCAGAATACGGAGCTTGATGGATTTCATCCATAACAACTCTCCTCAAATCTGCTACATCTGGAATATAAATTCTACCTTTATAAGTAAGAAGTCCATATTCTTCCAATTTTTATCCTTCATACCTCTTCTCAAGACCTTGTTGTTGCAATTTGTCTTTTACCTGCTCATACAATTCATCTCCAGCAGCATGACTAACAATCTGTTGCCTCAAATCTGATTGGCAGATACTAAGAGATGCCACATGCATTTCTTGCACCTTCCTGCTGAGTGCATCAGCTACCTTGTTCTCTTTTCCCTTTATGTGCTTGATTTCAAAATCAAATTCACATAAAAATCCAGCCATCTTGCTTGCCTAGCATTCAAAGTAGGCTAATCAAATAGATACTTCAGTCCACAATGATCCATTATGAGCTCAAATCTCCTGCCCATCAAGTAATGTCTCCACATCTTGAGGGCATGTACTATGGCTGCAAGCTCTAGATCATGAGTAGCATAGTTCTTCTCATGCTCCTTCAGCTTTCTTGACTCATAGCATATCACGTGGTTTCCTTGCATAAGGACTCCTCCAAGCCCTTGTCTGCATGCATCAGTACACACCACAAAATCTTTTTCTGGATCTGCAACTTTCAATACCGGTGCACTCGTGAGAATATTCTTCAACTGCTGGAAGCTTTCTTCACAACTCGATGTCCATTCGAACTTCATCCCCTTCTTTTGCAAATAAGCGATGGCATGTGCAACTTTGGAGAATCCCTCAATGAATCTCCTGTAGTATCCTGCAAGTCCCATAAAAGATCTTACATCTGCCACATTTCTTGGAGTAGGCCAATTCATAATGGCTTCAATATTTTCAAGGTCCACATATATACCCTCCTTTGAGATAATGTGACCCAAATACTAAATTCTATTTCTATAGAAGTCACACTTGCTCAGTTTTGCATACAGTTGATGCTCCCTGAGCAATTTCAATGTCAATATCGAATGCTCTTTATGTTCTTCCTCATCTTTAGAATAAACAAGAATGTCATCAAGGAAGACAAGAACAAACTTTTCCAAATATCTGCTGAAGACACTATTCATAAGGCACATAAATGTAGCCAGTGCATTTGTGAGACCAAATGGTACCACTACAAACTCATAATGTCCATACCTTGTCCTAAAGGTTGTCTTATGAATGTCTTCATCCTTGATTGTCACCTGATGGTAACTAGACCTCAAGTCAATCTTGGAAAATACCTTTGCTCCTCTCATTTGATCAAAGAGGTCATCAATCCTAGGAAAAGGATATTTATTCTTCATCGTAACCTTGTTCAATTGCCTGTAATCAATACACAACCTGAGTGTAACATATTTCTTCTTTACAAATAGAACCGGTGCTCCCCAAGGAGACACACTCGGTTGAATATACTTCTTTTCCAACAACTCTTGCAGTTGCATATTCAATTCTAGCATCTCCGGTATACTCATGTTGTAGGGTGCCTTGGACACGGGTGTTGATCCTCGAACAAGTTCAATAGTGAAATCAATGTCCCTTTTTGGAGGAAGCCCTAGAATATCATCAGGAAACACATCCCTGAATTCCTGTAACACTTGATAGTCCTCCATCCTAGGAGTTTCATCTCCTGATGTCTCCAAAATATGGGTTGCATACAACTAGCATCCCTTCCTATAGAACTTCTTTAACTGCATGGCTGAAACCTGCCGTACTGAAATCCCCTTTGGAATACCTTTCACAACTACTAGGTTCCCTTCTTCATTCATGCATTCGAAAGTATTATTGTAATAGTCAATCTTCACCCTGTGATCTTCTAACCAATCCATTCCAATGAGAACATCATAGGAACCAAGTGGTAGAACATTTAGATCTACACACGTGACCAATCCATTCATGACCAACAGACATTTCTCTACCACTTCACTGACCTTTCTCTTGGTTCCAGTGGCTAGCTGAACTAACCAAGACATCCTATGCTTTACTTTTTTAAAAGAACAAATCTCCACTACTCTAGGAGTAATGTAACTGTGAGTAGAACTAGGGTCAATCAAAATAGAAACAGATTGCTCAACAATCTTACCTGCTACCTCAACCACAGTTGACTAGTGATCTGCTAGGCGGTCCTCCAGTGCTGCATAAATCCTAGGGACTGCCCTTGCAACTTGACCCACTATTTCTACTTCTTGGATGTTATAAGCTGGCCTTGCACTCTCATTCTCAAGTGGACAGTTTCTACACATGTGGGGTCCTCCACATTTCCAACATTGAAGTAGCCCTCTATTCTGTTGTGGATCCTTAGTTTTTTCTCCTGTAATTCCAACTGGTTTACTCGCAGCTTGAGATGGCTGCTTCTGCTGATTCCTGAAGTTAGAAAGTTTGAAACTTTTCTTTCTTTGGTCAAACTTCTCATTCTTCTTGTCCTTCCATGCCTTATGGTAATCAGGTTTACCTTTGCTTTGCTCATAACAATACTTAGCCTTCCTGATTGCTTCTTCAAGAGTTCTAGGTTTGTAAAACTCAATTCTATCTTTGTAAGACTGAGGTAATCCACTCAGAAAATGTTGGACCTTCACTTTTTCATCTCTGATGTACCGGACATACCTCAACAGCTCCAAAAAATTATTTGCATGTTCTTCCGTGGTCCATTGTCCCAATCTCAGCTCATGGAACTCCTTAATCTTGTCATCATAATACCTGTCAGAGAGGTATTTGTGCTTGAAATACTTCTTGAATTGTTTCCACTTAAGTCTCCTTTCACTGATCCTCTTTACTTGCTTGAAGTGTTCCCACCAAATGGATACTCTTCCATTCAGGTTGAATATGGAAACTCTTGCCTTCATGTTTCCCGAATAGTCATGCACTTGAAAGTACTTCTTTATTCCAAAAAGCCAAGCTTCAGCCTCTTGTCCATTCTTGACCTCACCATCAAATGGAGGAGGTTTAGCTCTCCTAAATTCATCTCGAGAGCGATCCCTATGGTGTCTCTTTCTTTTTAATTTTTGAGAAGAATAAATTGAGTCCCCGCTGGATTGTTCAAAGTCAGATGACCCACTAGAAGTCCTTCTCCTTCTCCTAGTGCTACTATTACTGCCTTCTGGTCTTGCTGTACCTCGTCCAGAGTCTATCTTTCTTTGCAATTCTATCAAACTCTACAACATTGCAGCATTCAACTGATGTTGCTCTTCCTGGCTTTAATCAAGCTTCTCATGGTGGCTGCAACATCTGACAGTGTCTCTTGGAATCTCCTTCCATTAGACTCTATGTCATTATTTTCGTTATGAACATTTTCTCCCATGGCATCTCGGGCATGCTCGTAGGAATCTCGAGCATCGTATCCGCCATGGGTTCTCATAACTGAACCACCACTTACTTACCAAACTGCACTACCTAGAATACTTCCCTTGAAGGTGGCTATGATTCTGCAAACGTGTTAGTAACACAAGCGTTAGATGCATAACATTGATATAAACTAGCATTACTTACCTTCTCCTGGAAAAATCATAAAATAACAATTTCCCAAATACTAGATTTTCTTCCTCAAAGAACGTCTGTCTCAGGGGGACAACGGGGGTCAAGGGGGCTTTCCCCCTTATGGCTTCCCTGCGCCACTGCAGGGCGGGTCGAGGGCAACACCCTCATTTTTTTTTGTTGTTGTAAATATATGGTTTTCATGCAATCTGGCACATGAGATCGCTGCCACTTTCTCCTTTTCAGGCTTGAAAATTCACTGTAAAACTGCTGAAAATCCCATTGAAAAAAAATCAAAATCTGCTGAGAAATCCCATGAAAAACTCAAAATTTCTCTTGTGCAGGATCGGGTCTCATCCCAACTAACATTCTGACATTTCAGCGGTCAAAACAACTAGCTTCCTCCACTGTTCATCGGCGACCGGATCCACTAAGCACTATCGCATCGGCGATCAAATCTTCTAACCTTTGGAAGGGTAGTCCATTAGACAGCCACAACGGAGGATGTTCAATACACTAACTTCATCCAATCTAGCTCCTCAGCAACTAAATTAACTAGGTGTCGACAATGTGTTCAACTAACCATCGCCGATAGCCGATGATTCTCGGACTTCGAGAAATTTTCAAAATTTTCCCTTTAGTCTTCCCTTTCGCCGCTTGATTGGCTCAATTCTCTTCTTTTAGTCGGTGAAGTAGTTCCATCAACAACCGCAATGGAAACCCATCATTTTTTATCTTCTCTCGATCGGCGGTCCAATCTCCTGTGGCATAACCTAATCGGTATCGACAGTCTCTTCTCGTCGAAAGTCTAGTGCTCTAGGCTCCCGAAACAGCGGCGCACGAACCACTATCTTCTTCCGATAGTCGACGGTGCCAGGCCTTAGAACAAATTTTAAACTTTTAAACTTTCTTTCTTTACGGCGTCGGTGGTCAGAGGCCTTACGTGGGCCTTACTCACCAAATGCATAGTTGTCCAGCTATCCGCAACGGCGGCGCTCGATCAACTTTTTCCACCGACGGACGTCGAACACTTAGAAAATTTTCCGCAGTTTTCCTTCCAACTGTTCTCTGTTGATTATGCTTCTGCCTAGCTCTTTGCTACATCAAAATTCCTTCCGCGAAGTGTTCTAATGAACCGACAATTCAAACACTTAGACAAATTGTGGAAGTTTTATGTCATCAACTTCTGATCTTTGCTGGGCAGAAAGAAATCCTGCCTTTGTCACTGCATCTTCATGGTCCATTCAGGCCCATGCTGCAACATGAGCTTTGATACCACTCTATAACGTCCCCGACCCTCCGGCTAGTGAAGAGGACGCTACCATGGTGTTAACCATCCGGGAAACCAACCCCATGAACATGTGCATTCATAAAAAAAATGCAGAAATGCTAAAAGAAAATGCTTTGAACTAGAATATGCATACATGATACGATTATTTATCATACATAGTGGAAGCAACATACATTCATACAAGCGTTTATTCAACATGTTCATCATAATCATTAACAGTAAATAGGATTGCAGAAGTAAAATAGATAAGATTACTTATCTTATGAGAACTCATTCCGCAACCAGCTACGTCACTGCAACATTCCACCCAACCATAGGCTAGCGTGCTCCTTAATCTCTCAGCAACGCTGCCACCCTTGAGCTGGGCATGATTCTCCAAGGAATAAGGAACAAGCAAGCTTACACATAGCCACGATACAGAAAACAAAGCCAAGCCAACACAGTTGGGTTTATCGGTCCATCAACCAGACAACCAAGCCAACATGGTCAGGTTTATCAGGACATCTAGGAGTTGGGAAAGGATAAATGGTAAGTTGGTGAGCCCATTATAGATCCAGGAACACCTACACTAGAACTAGCCTGACTTCTAAAACACCCACACACACCCAACACAAGGAATTGGTCCCTTCTCTGCTACGCAGTCCCTCAGGCCATGCATTCCCTTCTAGTTCTATTCAGGGGTTGTGGAGAAGAAATCCAGCCCTCTAGCTCTGTCTATGTGGTTTCCAAACACACTAGGTTTATCAAGCAACACAAGCCCCCATCCCTGCTCCCAACACAGTCCGAAGACCAACCATTACACTCATGCAATCAATCAGTTGTTATAGATTAAATAGGGAAAATGATTCCTGGGTCATTCTTGGCCCTATCGTGGCCAAAATGACTCCCAAGCAAATCACTACATTCCCAAACATAACAGTAATCACAACCGCAACATGAGGAAAGACATCAGTCTATCCTGGACAACTAAGCAAGTGGAAAAGACTTACACAGGCCACACTGGGGAAGAAGATACATACTCTCAACTTGTGCGTGAGAGAAACTTACACCAGACCCCAAAATACGGAGGGAAAATACACCCGATTCCACTCTGTGGAAAAATGTGAATGACCACCGATAAGCGGCTCCCCTCAATCAGTCTATGAGGAAAGTATCCGCCCACACCATCCACAAAATCCGTAGAGGAAAACTGCGTGAATAAAAACAGGTAAACTCCTATGCATGAGAATTAACAAGACTTCCGCTCCTGCGTGAGGATGAACAGACAATGGAGAGGATGCGTAATCAGAGGTGCATGAGTGTTTTAGCACCATCGTGGAGAGAAAAATGGAATGTCCGTTGGAGTGATGGCGGTGGTTTTTGCTTGCCATCGTGAGGTCAACCATGTTGGTGGAGTGTGCATGTGGGCAAGGACTAACAGTCTTGCCACACTCCACTCCCAGCCATAACTGCCCCAACTAATAGCAACAGTTGTTAACGGTGGTGGTTGGATAAAACAAGGTGGTGACACAAGGATTTTCTCTCATGGCTTAAGGTTTGACAATTCCCCCACTCTTATCCTTGTGAAAATCATGCCCCTTCTCAATTTAGTTTCCGCAAACGTAGCTGGTCGGGGTTCATTTTAATTAAAGATGCATATTTACATGATGACAAAACTTAATATGTGTCGCATGCCCCGATATACCATCGGTGACAATTTCAACCCAAAACATAGCATAACCAATCAATGGTGGGGCCTTGGCCTTTAGCTCCACACCATGACAATTTACAATATTACATCATATACATATAATGCAACGCGGTCAAAACCGAGGTGTTACAACCGGATTAACGATGGTTGATCCAAGCTTGATCTTGTCTCGTTCCACTTCTCTGCAAAGCTTCTAGGGATGTACTTCTCCACCCGCAAAGAGAAAATCCTTCAAGTAATATCTCATGCATATGTATATTAGAGGTTAGATGAGAAGCATATATATAACATAATCACACATATTCATTAAGACAATATATATGAAATAAACTCAACACAAGATTGGAAGAAGAATTATCTTTATTAACAAGTGGTGAACTGGATAAGAGTACAACCCAACTTCTGACACAAGGACTCCTATGCAACCAAAGGACTCTAGGTTCTGTTGCTCCAAGAATCTGAAGATATACCACCAGCATAACTTTGCTCTCAAAAATTTATTGATTAGCACCCACCCCGAGACCTCTATTTATACTTTGGGAAATAGAGTGGTTTCGAAGGTTGAGATGATTGGGATAGTTATGGATTAGGCCCCAACTAATCTAATCTAATCTAATCCAGATTATATTTTTTTAATTTCAAATTAGGGTATACACGGGTATTAATATAGGCAACTTGTGTATTACACACGGGTTGCTCAAAGGGAACTCACATATGCAAGCATACGCAGGTTGCAATGCAAATATTCGCGTATGGCATGCGAGTTACAATGCACATAGTCACATATGAAACCCAAAATCAATAATAAAAATATACAAGTATGGTCTAAGGAAAATGCATGAAAGGTCATGCCCATATATAGTGTTTAGGCCACTTCAATCCAAATTGTCCTTTTGTGTACCAACATGAGGAATGTCGGCACTCGGATGGAGAAGTGTCATTTTTGGCTAATAACACAGGGGTGATTAAGGAAAGAGAACATATGTGCCTAATTTATGGTTGGGTGGAACGTGGTTGTTCCCCTCTCATTGTGGCTTGCATTGTAAACAAGTTTCAACACTAGTTTTTGTTTTCTAAAAATCTATTAAGCTTAGGGTATCTCTATACATGTGCTAATAGGTGGTTCAAGGTTAACGAAATGATAAATACCAGTTTTTATGTTATTGATGAAAATGTTTCTTATGAGCCTATGTGTGCTCATACTCTATTTGATTGAATGAGAAATGCATTTTTTAATATGGTTACTCTATTGGGTTAAGATGTTTAAGTATTGCATTCTAGTGAGTTCCATATATATCGGTTTTACATGCATAGATGTGGTTTAGTGACAGTTATTGCTATGTTGCTTGTGCTTTAAGAACTAGAACAATGTGCATATTGTCTGTGTCCTAATATCTATAACATGTACTAGTTGTCATAAGGTTTTAGGTTTTGGTAAAATGTTGTTGTGTTTATCCATTTAGTTCTTAGATATGGAAGTATCACTTGAATGATTGTGCCTTGCCTCTGGTATAATGGCAACAAAAAAGATGATATTATTTCTTTGTACAAGTTACATGTATGTTCTATGATTCCCCTTTATTGACAAACCCAGGGCATATATGTGTTTGTGAATGTCTATGGATAAAGTAATAAAGAACAACCCTAATTCTATTGATAGGGTCCTTTCTCAGGAATTGGTGCATGCTCATGCCCTATTTAGACTGAGTATGGTTGCATCAGTTAGATATATTACTAATGGTAGGATAAATCTACTCTGGTTGATGCTTTCATATGATTCTTATCCTTCTCCAAATAGAACTATTCCTATTCGGTTAAGGAATGGTTATGACTACATTTGGATGCTTAGATCACGGAGGAAGTAATGCACCTACCGTGATTTAATTCACTGAAAAAATTCCTGTTGGAACTTCTACTTGGCTAAAATTCTATGACTGTATTTGATGTATCCAGCCTTTGGGGTTATATAATCCATGGTTTATTCTGTGGGTCTGAGTTTTTTCCGTTGGTCACATGAACTTTCTACTATTGTTTTTTTACTGTTCTATGTTGAGTTATTTGGTTTTATTATTACTCTCCTTGTTTTTACATTTGCATAGCCCTTTTGGTTTCCCATGTAGTCTGCTTAAGTTCTTGAAATATAGAATCCTAGTTGCAAAGTCAGAATACATCTGACCTAACTGTTTCTGCACCTCGAAATCCTCTTGCAGAAGG
Source organism: Pseudotsuga menziesii (assembly GCA_001517045.1). Taxonomy (NCBI): domain Eukaryota; kingdom Viridiplantae; phylum Streptophyta; class Pinopsida; order Pinales; family Pinaceae; genus Pseudotsuga; species Pseudotsuga menziesii. The sequence goes on along the minus strand of LPNX010317795.1, from coordinate 87,622 downwards.
AATAAAGCGGGAGATGGAAAGAGAAGTTGAAACAAGGCAGAAGGTTGGTTTCTCGCGCCTGAAATCCACCTGTGGAAGGCGGAAGGATGAGGCATAAAGGAGCAAAAAATTCTAAGTTAACGTGTACATTTCCACACCCTAGAGTCCACAGTGGAAGGCAGAAGGCAGGATGCAGAAAACAAAAGAATAAACGAGGCCAAGTGTTGGTTGGATGAGATCCGAAGTCCGTCTACAGAAGGAGGAAGGAGGAAGGTGAAAAAATGAAGTTAACAATTTGTTGGTTTTCCTATTTTCAAGTTCCGAAGTGTAAGGAAGAAAGTGGTTAAAATTTTTCTGCCGAAGGTTGAGTTTTTGATTTCCGAGTTCCACGATAGAAGGAGGAAAATCACAAAGGAGGAAGGAAAAAGGTGGAAAATGGTTAAACAATTCCGCAGAATGATTTTCCAATTTCTGAGTTCCGTAGCGAAAGGAGGATGACAAAACATGGTTAAATGATCTTGTCGAATGTTGATCTCCTCATTTCTGAGTTCTGCAGTGGAAGGCAGAAAGGTAGAAGGAAGACACTAGAAAATGAAAATCGTAAGTATTGGGGTTTCTGCGACTCGTAGTTCGCATTTTGGAATGTGGAGGGAGAAATGCAAAAGGAAGAAAGTGAGAAAGGAAAGTAGAAATTACTTTAGGGTTCCACAATCTGTGATCTGCATTGCGGAAAGGTACTATGAGTTCCAGAAAGGACTTGTTATATGGGTATGTTACATATGCTATTAGAGCTACAGGATTCAACCCTCTCTCCTTTTGGGATCATCTAGTGCCGCTGCATTATGAAAAAAATTGTGCTAACCATAAAAGTTTTGTTTGGAATGTTTAAAACAGAGCCACAGGTTCAACCCTATCTCCTTTTTTGGGAACATATAGGTTCATTTGGAGCACACCAAGGTAATAATTTCATTAACTGACTATTAGTTGCATTGCTTTTTTATATTTTAACAAAAATATTACAATCCATGATTTCATGTGATACAACTATCCTAATTGTTTCCATATTTTGCATCCATTTGATGGGTTAAGTGATTTTGGGCCTTATTACCAAGTTGATGGTGGGATAATTGATGCACATTCCTAGTATTGGTTGAGCACACAAAATTTTGAATGGAATGCACCAGCACCTACACCATCACCACTACCACTACACCACCTCATCCATATAGTATCCATATCTCCACCTCCACTTCCTCATCCATATTCCTTTATATTCCTTTATATTACAAATTTTTTAGCTTAAAAAGTTGCAAAAAAGTGTAAAAGTTCTCTCCCATCACCACTCTCACTTTCTCTTTTAAAAAGAAGTAGAGTGTTGAATTCCATTGATATGCAACAGAGAGAGAAGCAACTCTTCCTACTTTAATGGAATCTCCATCTACTAACAATTCTTCTCTACATCGTTATCAAACTGAAACTAAACATATGCATGTAACATAGTCCAATTCGTATGTACATTAAGGAAAACATGGTCATGGTCATGAAGTAATATGTATGGCTCCTCCATGAGTAGCAATAGGACACGTAAATGAGTCAAGTTCATGGATAATTTTTACCAATAAGTCTTCATGTGGCCTCCACACAAAGAATGATACATGTATTTAACGCAAATTCTCGATACATCATGATAAACAACTACGGTGTCAAAAAAATTATTCTAAAAACTATGGATAGAGAGTCGTTAGTTCTATAGATATCTAAGGAATACATAAAAGCAAGGAAAGTACATGTAAGGGTTCTTTCCCTCCAAAAGTATATTCATTGATTTGCTCACATTTTAATAGCTAATATTCTAAGTCTTCTCACTTATATAAGTTTTTAATATGACCTAACTATTGGTTTATACATTATTCAGATAAATTATGGTAATTATGTAACTTATAAGCATCTAAATTTTAAAGAAACATTATCTTACCACAGAGGGTAGCGCCATAGAAATTAGGAGATTCACCAGGATAATCCCTATCGCAAAATAACATCCCTCCATATGGTTATCAAACGGATTCCTAACAATTTTGTTTTTAATAAAATATTACTTGCATTTGACCAAGAAAATGAGGATTTATGCACTACCTTGCAGAACAATGAGGATAAACAATCAAGTACACCCTTTTTAATTTGTTAATGTGACCTTCTCCTTTGACATTTATCTTTTATTCCTTATGAAAGCATAGAATGATAGCCATGGTGATTCTAATCCTATTCAATAGAGTTTGGAAATTTTCTATAAACACCATTGCCGTCACCCAATGTAGAGATTGGAAACCAACGTTCATAGTCGAAGATGTTTTGAAAGAAGTTGTCTACCACTAAGTCATATCGATTGATGATTTCTAATAATTTTATTCTCATGATCATCTTTCGATAATAATTATGAATCAAGTAGAATGTGATATCGAAGAATTATAGGATCACCAATTTCTTGATAAATATAAACTCGTTGAAATTTAGATTGTGGAAACAGTCTAGATTATATATAATATACATGCTTTCTATTTCATCCATAGTATCAAGGACCAAAATATACATGTACTCCAAGTTCTCTTCTTCTTGTAGAAATATCTACAACATATCCTTTATACATTTTTCCATATTTGGAGATAACAATGACACTTTTGGTGTATAATCCAATGTATATAGAACTTTAATAGTCCTATTCCGAGCCATAGTTTATAAACACCAATTCTGGGCAAATGTCTAATGATGGAGACTAATTAAGCATAAGGGTTTTTAGAATGAGATATATCCATATATCTTTACTGCAACTCTTAAATTGGTCTCCATTGAAACCTTTGTCATGTGATTTGTCTGATTGAAGTTTGGGTTCATACCTTTTCTTTGTACATGCAAAAACTTAATAGATGGAAAGGACTTAACATAGCATTCAATTTCCATAGTTGTTTCCAATCTCAGTCCACCTTGAAGAGATTTGGATTTCCCTCCACTTCTATGACATATTTAACATCTTAGGAAAGTCTTCAACATCTTCAAAAATTGTAGTCCATCCATTACTGCTAATGTATTTTATTATCACCATCATTTTATGATGCACCTTCTTTGCATCATGTAGGTGATTTTAATCCCCTAAAAATTCAAATCAGTAACATGTCTAAAATCAAAGTATGATTGGGTAGAACTATATTCCATTGTTGAGGGCATTCTCTTCCAGGTTCTAAGAGTAGAAAAAAAACTACATAAAGGAGTATTAGAATGCACCAAGTGTTTGAAAATAAACCCACTAGGATAGAAAAGGGTACACTCATCAAGACAATAAAGTTATTGTACTAAAACTGCTGGAATATAGTAAGGTACCATAACATTTAGATTGTTGATATTGATGAATCACACAACAAATAATGGATTCAATTCCCCGGATCATGTGACAAGAAAGTGTGTCATGTCTCGATATTTTCCATGGTTTAAAAAGTGCCGAAGTCACCTTAGAAAAATTATTAAAAATTATTAATGGTGAAAAATAAGTGGAAAATGCCCAAGTATGGTTCCTAAGGCTTAATTGAAGGTAATTGGAGCCTAAATAATATTTCCTAAGAAATTGTACTGGAAATGTGAATGTATGGAGGAGAAAATAATTTAATTAAGATTAAATTGGAGAATTAGACAATAATATTATTAAAGCTCAAAAATTATAATTATTGGCTATGGAAAATATTATTCTGGATGTTAGAATAATCAACCCATAGTTACCTACATTAGACATTAATTTAATTATTTTTGTCTTATTACCTAGTTTCCTAGATTCCATTGTATACTAGTTGCCTTCTACATGTCCTAGAAGTCAACACATGCTAAAAATGAGTCATGGAGCACTTGGGAAACATCCTAGAAACCCAATTTAGCATGTCTTCTTTATTCCAGATTCCCTAAAGTGCATATCTACTTTTTCTGAAAATATTCCTTGTTTTATTTATGATTTAAACAAAAGGAAAAGCTAGACTAGGTGTACTTGACTTGTTTTTTTCCCACAACATCCTCCCTCTTTTTATCCAAATAAAAGAATGTATGAGTTGTCTTTCCATCCCTATTTATCTTTCCCACTTGACTTAGCAAGTTCGTGAGCATTTACCTAGATTTGGAAACTGATATATGCACATATGGGGGATTTGAATACATTAGAGGAAATTTGGGGTCTAAAATGGGCCTTATAAGAAAATGCACCATCAATACATTTTGTGAGTTGGAATTCATGAACCAATATAATTTCAATAAAATGAATCAACCATAATGGTTGAATTGACATATTTGTCATAAAAGAAAACTACTTTTCTTGTTCATATTTTCGACATATCTCCATGTGTTTTTACTCAAATTTTAGGCAGGAGAGCTCGTTGGATGCGGAATTTAATTACGCATCGAACGAGTATGCACACTGCATACTTTTGACGGACCCCTGTACCCCAAAAACAAGAAATTCTTGAAAAAACGTGATGATGATAACGTGATGATGACATCATCATCACATTGGATGATGTCATCATCACGTTTTTTCAATAATTTCTTGTTTTTGGGGTAGTGGGGTTCGTCAAAAGTATGCAGTGTGGGTACTTGTTGGATGCAAAATTAAATTCTGCATCCAAGGAGCTCTCCCGCTCAGAATTTGAGTAAAAACACGGGAAGATATGTCAGAAATACAAACAAACAAGTAGTTTTTTTCATTCTTTCTCCAAAATTAATAACTATTATTTTATTATTTTAACTATTATTTTATCATTTTCCTTATGAGGCCCATTTTAGACCTCAAATTTCCTCTAATGATTTGGTAAGCTTGCTTTTTGACTATTTCAAATGGCATCTTTATGCATTCGATTCTATCATGTAATTATATATTACAACAGCCTATTACTTCATAAGGTTGTCTATTGTATACTTACTCAATATAGATTAGTGTTATGCTCCATTTTCAGTCTCCTTTGGTGTTAATTTTTCATGTTTGATTAGCAAATTTGTGAGTGTAATTGTTCTATCTCTCGGGTTCAATTTACACATGGTATCGAAGCCTTTGTAGATCGATTTCTCTCCTTCTAAATTGTTATTAGAGGTTTCGCATCATTGACTGGGAGCACATTCCGCTGACTAAAGGGCACAATTTCTGAGCTATGGACCAATCTCAGAAGATCATCTTGACTCTATTCAATTTCTTTGAGTGGAAAGTTGATATGGAGATATTGTTGAGAGCGAAAGGTATCTACAGGGTAACTATGGAAACTGAGGTAGAGCCCAATGTAGATGCAAATAAAATTAAATGGCACAAGAGGAGGGATGAGGCCTATGGTATTTTGTGTCTGAGCATTTCAAGAGACCTCCTCTTCCATATTGATGGATTGAAATCACCTAATGAAGTGTGGGAGAAGATAGAAGATATTTTTGGAAATATAGATGAGATGAGAGGACATCAAATCGAGAATGAGATGATATCCTTGAGTCCCAACAGCTTCAAATCGTTGCAACTCTACTTTTCCAAGTTTAAGGCTCTTGTTTTGCAGTTGAAACAGTGTGGGATCAAAAAGAAGGAAGATAAAATAGTATTGGCCATAATCTTTAAGCTTGGTCCTGACTATTTAGTGTTTGTTTCGGCCTTCCATGCCACCAACTTGATAGCTTGAGCCTAGAATATGCCTAAGCTTGCAGATTTCATGGATTCCCTCACACAGGAGCAAGATAAGTTGGCGATGATGGGCACCATCGAACCTTCCAAAGACCAAGCTTTTGTTGCTGGATATTCAAGGGTGGATTCAAAAAGCAATAAAAAAGCTAAAAAACCACCTGAGAAAAAGAGAGACAAGTCTAAGTCTCAAGGGGGGCCCCAAGGTTCCAAGAATAACTCCCAAAAGAAGAAGAACAAAGGATAAATGAGCAAGTGCCTATACTGTAGTAAGGGATATCATCTTGAGAGCTCTTGTATGAGGAAGCAAATTGACATGTTGACCCAACTCTTGGAGAAGAATAACATCTCCCTTCCTGATTGCTCAAAGAAGAAGGAAGGAGAATCAAATTCAGAAGACAGAGAGAGAGTACATTCCTTGGTTGCCGACACATCAAGCTCACCTAGATTAATCATAGAATCTGGAGCTTCTAGACATATGGTTTCGACAAAAGAGACATTCTTCTATCTTGACATGTTGAAAGGTCCACCAATAGTTTTGGGAGATGACTCTCTCACCGATAGTTTGGGGATGGGTAGGATTGATATTGACCATGGTAGTTTCAATAATGTGTTGTATGTTCCAGGTCTTGCCTCCAATATCTTGTCAGTGTATCAGAGGACTCATACTAGGTCTCCAAAGAAGGTCATATTCTCCCCTTATTATGTTGAAATCACTGAGATTTCGAATGGTAAATTCATAGCAAAAGGTGTTGTTGATCACACTTCGAAGGAATACAAGTTTTCCCATTTTCTACCCTACTCAAACCCTTCTGCTCTTTTGATTTATGCTAATGAAGCAAGCAAGCTTTGGCATGAAGGATTTGGCCATATTAACTATAAGTATCTTTCTAATTTTAGTGAAAAATATATGGGCATAGGGTTACCAAAGATCAAGTTTTCTAAGGGAGTCTGTCAAGGTTGTATCCTAGGAAAACACCAAGAGCACAAGTATGAGAGAGCTAGTGATGAGAGAACCTCTGCACCTCTTCAGATGATCCACAGTGACACTGCTGGTCCATTCCCTCATATGTCCATGAGTCAAGAAAAATATGCACTGACGTTCATAGATGACTTTTCCAGGTATTGTTGGGTTCACTTCCTAAAGCATAAGTCTAAAGTTTTTGACCTCTTCAAAGTCTTTAGATCCTTGGTTGAAAACCAGTTTGGGAGGAAACTCAAGATCCTTAGATGTGATAATGGTGGTGAGCATGTCAAGTCTGAGTTCATTTAGTATTGTAAATATGCAGGTATTTAGATGCAGCAATTGATCCCTTACACACCACAGCAAAATGGTGTTGCTGAGAGAAAGAACATATCACTGAAGGAGATGGCAACCTGCATTGATGGAGGCTAAGAATTTGCCACCAAAATTTTGGCTCGAGGCTATAAAATATGCATCTTACATCCAGAATATGGTGCTTCATAATTATCTTGATGGTATGAATCCTTTCAAATCTTGGAGTGGGCACATGCCAGATGTCACCCATTTCAGGATTTTTGGCTCAAAGGCTTGGGCTAGAATTCCAACTGAAAAGAGCAAGGATTTGCAACCCCAAATCCAAGAGTTCCTATTTGTTGGGTATTCTAAATATTCAAAAGGGTACAAGCTGATCAAATTTATTAGTAACAAATATTTCATTGAAAGAAGTGTTCAGTTCCAAGAAGAGCCTTTAGTAGCAATTGAAGTTGGAGAGTCTTCTTCACCACAAGAACCATTGATTGTAAGTGGAGAGACTAATGAGTTTGATGAATTTGATATTTATAATAATGATTATTTGATTGCAAATCCTAATAGTCCTACAAGACCAAAATGGGCAGCAAATACCATTCATGCAGATGGAGAACTAGTTGGAAATCCTAATGACACTAGGAGGACTAGATCTCAATTTGAGAGTGCCCTTTGAGTGAAAGATCCTCTATTTGTTGAGAAGTTATATTTAATGGTTGAATTAGATCCATAAACATATCAAGATGCAGCACATGATCCAAGATGGAAAACAACCATGAAAGAAGAATTCAGCACGCTCCACAAGAACAACACTTGGGAACTGGTTGATCTTCCCCTAGGGAGGAAGCTAGCTCAATGTAAGTAGGGTTTTCAAGACTAAGTTTGTTGCTGATGTTTCACCATTGAAATATAAGGAAATATTGGTAGCCAAGGTCTACTCACAAGTACATGGTATTCACTACAATGAAACCTTTGCACCAGTGACAAAGATGGACTCCATAAGGACAACTCTAGCCATTTCAGCTTCGAAGCAGTGGGATGTAGATCACATGGATGTAAAGCATGATTTCCTAAATGAAGATCTCACTGAGGAGATTTTAATGTAGCAACTTGAAGGGTTTGTTTCTAATCCATATTTAGTGTGCAGGTTAAACAAATATATGCGCTCAAGCAAGCCCCTAGGGCTTGGTATTCCAAGATTGATGGCTTTTTGCTATCACTGAGTTTTGTTCGATGAAAGTCTGATCCTAATGTCTATTTGAAGCTGATTCATGGTTCTTTGATGATTATTGTCTTATATGTGGATGACCTATTGATTACAGGAATTTCAAAGAAACAGATTTCCTCCTTGAAGGATGCAATGAACCATGCATTTTCTATGACATATTTGGGATTGTCGAGCCAATTCTTGGGTCTCCAAATTGATCAATACCAACAATATGGAATCAAAGTACATCAGTACAAGTATTCTCTATATTTTCTCAACAAGTTCAACATGAAATATTGCAAGCCAAGCAAGACTCCTTTCCTTTCAGGAGTTAATCTTGAAGAAGCAGGTTCTTCTCCTATGGTAAATGATACACTATATAGGCAGTTGATTGGGTGTTTGTTTTATCTTACACACACTCCACCTGACTTATATTATGTAGTTAGTGTGGCTTTGAGATACATGGATCAACCTCGTGAGATCCACTGGAGAGCAGCCAAAAGGATCCTAAACTTTGTTCAAGGAACAAGAACTCATGGGATCTTCTACAAAGCAAAATATGATGTTGATTTGAATGGGTTTACTGACAGTGATTGGGTAGGTGACAACACAGATCGAAATTCTACATCAAGATATGTGTTCATGATTACAGAAGGGCCAATCCACTGGTCAAGCAAGAAGCAGAGTGCCATAGAAATCTCATCTACAGAAGAAGAGTATAGAGGAGTTGTAAATGAAACAACTCAATGTTTGTGGTTGCAGGGGATACTTGGAGAATGTGGCATCAAATCAAATATTTAAACCATTATCTACTATGATAATCAGAGCACCATTCGAATCTATAATGATCCATTTCAAAGACAGAGAACCGAGCACATTGAGATTCATATGAACTACATGGGACAACTTGTGCATGATGGTACCATTGATCTACTCTTCTGTGCATCTTCAGAACAAGTAGCGGACATCTTCACCAAAATTTTTTGTGAGAAGACCTTCAACAATATCAAATCACTATCGGGGATTGCTGATCATGCTCTGAAGCATGATTGATGACAAGATTTTCTAATTTTCTTTTTCATGTCCATGTTTAAGGGAGTATTTTCCCACTGATTTTTTGCCTCTTTCCTTGGTTGTATGGACAAGCAATATGTAAAGGGTTACTAAGCCTTGTTTCTAGGCCCTATAGTTTTATGATATTTACTCATAAAGTCAGGCTTAAGGGGGGGTGTTAGAATAATCAACCCATAGTTACCTACATTAGACATTAATTTAATTTTTTTTGTCTTATTACCTAGTTTCCTAGATTCCATTCTATGCTAGTTGCCTTCTACATGTCCTAGAATTAAACACACGCTAAAACTGAGTAATGCAGCACTTGGGAAACATCCTTGAAACACAATTTATCATGTCTTCTTTATTCCAGATTCCATAAAGTTCATATCTGCATTTCCTGAAAAGATGCCTTGTTTTATTTATGATTTAAGGCAAAAGGAAAAGCTATACTAGGTGTAGTTGACTTATTTATTTACGACATAATCCTCCCTCCTTTTCTCCAAATAAAAGCATGTATGAGTTGTCTTTCCATCCCTCTTTATATTTCCCACTTGACTTAGCAAATTCGTGAGCATCTACCTATATTTGGAAACTGCTTTATGCACATATGGGGGATTTGACTAGATTTGGTAAGCCTACTTTTTGACTATTTTGAATAGAATCTCTATGCATTCAATTCTCTCATGTAATTATATATTATATCAGCCTATTACTTCACAAGGTTGTACACTTACTCAATACAGATTAGTGTTATGCTCCAATTTCAGTCTCCTTTGGCATTAATTTTGCATGTTTGATTAGCAATTTTGTGAGTGTAATTGTTCTATCTCTTGGGTTCAATTTACACACTGGATTAATGGATAAATTAACCGAAATAATTCTTACATCCAATTGGAAAAAATTAGCTAATTAATTATTGAGTAATTGGATCAAAGGTAAGTAAATGGTTAAGGAAGTTAGAGGGTGCATTTATGAAAGTTAAAATGGTTAGAGGGCTCCCTCATGAAGTTAGTGGAGCATAAATTACCCAGTGCATGGTTCTTGGTGTTCCATAGTATTTTTGTATGGTATTTAAAAAAGGCGATAATGGAAAATTGTTTTCATTGGCCCATGGTATTTATCTATGGTATTGGATACTTTTCAAGTATAAAATGAGGCAAAGGTGAATGGAAAAGGCATGAATTTGGATGGGAAGCTTAGTGATACTTAGTCTTGGGAGATGCTCCCCTTGAAAATAGTTGGGTGATGTCCCCCTTATCAATTGAAGTAACCAAGGCATTGGTCAAGTGGAGAGGAGCATCCAATTCCTTTCACTATGCTTCAATTATAGTATGCCTATGTTTTTCTCCAATATTGATGTTGGAGGTTGTATGATCACACACTCTGCTGTTGTTGGTCATACCATGATATTAGTGTGTCCTTGTGAATTTCATACATATGCTACACACATAATTAGGTGTTCCTGATGCTAATATCATACACTCCCATTTTCTTCTTGCAGTTGTTTTGTGGAGCTGTCACTCAGTTGGACCATTGTTTTCTGTGGGAAGATTTTATGCAACATTTATCATTTTCTCTCTCCTTTCAACGTATTCCTCTATGTTTATGCTATAATTTATGATGTGAGCAACTATTATGCTATACATGGTCCATTGTGATCCATATAAAATAATGAAGCTCCATTTTTCTCCAATGTCTCTCTCTTTTTGTTTCTAATGTCCAAAAATTGCCATGTTATAAGTCTCCTTATGTTTGGCTAATGAATGTGTCTCTTTAATTCGGATAAACGATTGATTCTGATAATAAAACTGTTTTTGGTCCCATATTCATATTCACCCTTAGAAAACATGACCCTTATTCTCTGTTGGAAAGTGCCAAACGTCTATGCTTCCCTTTTCTCTCAAACACATTGAAAAACTGATCAATTTTGGAATTTGAAACAAAAGGTAGACCTTTTCTGACCTAAATCAGATTCTGTAAGATGTTGTAGATAGATAATACCCAGGTTCATCGATACCAAGTGTAAAATATATAATTAGTTTCCCCTAGGTACTGTTTGAGTCCACTTGAAAACCACATTTACGAGTTGTCGACAAAATCTTCTTAGTCTCCACTTTTGTAATCATATATTGAGTTCCTGAACTCCAAATATGATTATGTAAGTTTCTATAGTTCTAATAACGAGTCTTCGTATAGGCCATCCCAAGTGGTTTTACAAATATTGGACACTCATAAATACCGATTCTATTCATTTAAAATCGTTACCATCTGTAGTTTGAATCTCACAATTCCCTTTTAAGTCCCTCCAAAACTCTCCCAAACCCTGGAAACTATATAATTCTGATTTTAGAGTCTTTATCCTCTGCAAAAAAAAATGCATACCCTCAATAATAATTCATGAGATTGAATAGCCCTTGTTTTCCTTCATCACTTTAGTGTCTCCATTGTCCCCTTTAAGTTGGTGTGCCTAGATTTCGATTTGGGTACATAACAAAGTGAGCACGAAACTTGATGCCTTGCAATGGTCAAAACACATCTCACCTCTATTCGCTCTGTCCATGTTGAAATTCTCACTAAAATTTTCAACCCCTCCAAACTAGATACTCTCTATCATACCAAACTATATGTGTGAATTGGAAACATGATGCTTAATTAGTGGCATGCGTTGTTGGCTGCACCCCTTATGGCACCACATAATGTTAGCTGAGTCACCAAGCTATCATGTTAATAAAAAAGCATAGTCACCTAGCATGTAAATGTATTGGGTTATGGACTACTAACCCAAATACAAGAACTTATTTGTTTATTTTTTTAATAGATTTATTATTCCATGAATACGAGTTACAATTCCCAAGACTTACACCCATCAAATCTAGTTTTTTTATGAATTTAATATGTTAGTTTATTTTGACCAATTATTATACTTTCGAAAAGTCATAATATAATGCATGCCACTTTGTATTATATAGTACTAGATTTTCTAACATATTTTAGTTACGTTGTGGGGGCATACTTCCTGAGGATTTCAGTAGAGAATCATAACTAATTTCATATGAAATAATTATAGTGAAATATTTTTTCCTATGTGGCAATGATATAAAGTCTAATCTATGTAATCTAATCCAATACCTCGATAGGTAATGCATTGCTGTGCAATCTTATTTCATTTTCATTTCTAATGCATTCAGTAATAATAATAAGCATATTGTTACTACATTGGAAAATAATTATCTATACAAATATAATACCATATATTTTAAACCTTAATGCACATGAGTTAAGTTGTTATACTAGATTTTATTTCTTTACCGTATTTCCTTTTCATTTCTAATGCATATTTTAATAAGAAGAAACCTTTAGTTAATACCTTGGAAAATATATAATAGTAGTTCCATACATCTCATATCATAGAGTGTGCCTCATACATGTGGAAGTGTGTTATGTATATGTGAGTACATCGCTAACAAGGTTATGTCTAATTATATATTCGTATGTTTCTTATGTACATGTGTGTGAACGCATGAATTATGTGGGTGTGTGGGTGTATTCCTTATCTAGGTGTGTGATGTATATTAATGAGGAAATATCCCTCAGGGGTTGCATCCTCAATATTTTAACACATCTTGTACTCTAAAAGGTAGATAGTTAGTGCATCCTACACAATAAGGACATACCTATAAAATTGGTCATCTCTGGCTCAACATCCATCCTTGAAGGATTTCTCATCATTTGTAGTTGTTTTTTTTTATTTGTAACTTGTGAATAAAGCATGTAGTTAGTTGGAAATTATATATTTCTAGTCCTCGAGCTATGTGCATGATCTTTTTATGGATTATTTTATGTATCGCTAAATTTATCTGTATCTTGATTAGGCATACTGTATTTGTATATAAATGTGAGTTGATTAGACTAATTGACTAATCGTTGTTCCCATAAGATTACTTCATTATATTTTTGTTTTCATATATGGTTTTGAAATTTGATAGATTCATAATCACACCATTTTCTATTAGTGAATCAATTGAAGTTGACTCTTGATTTAGATATTCTTAGCATCAATGAATCACTCAACATTAGAAACTAGTAATGATCCAGGAGGATCTATGAATGGGTCTTTTTTCAAACTCAACAAAATGAAATGGAAGTAGAATCATAGCATATATCTCATCGAGTCAATTCCAACAATTTTTTTCACTCAAAATAGATTCTATATGGAAAAGTTATGATGTTCTGAAATTTTGCTAAAATAGTATTTTCCTGCGCAGAATTGGGAAAAAACAGGCCACATGGCACCATTGCAAGGGTGACATGTGACATCCATACAATGATGTGGAAACCGCCCAAGGAGACACATGGTAGGAGGTGTTGACATGGAGAGTGAATGGGATTCGACTTGGCAGGTGACTAAGAATCGATCTGGCATCTGAATGGGATGCAGTTCGACCAATCCATAGGTGACATGGCCTAATATGGGTTTGACATGAGTTACTCCTAGAGAGGCCAAAATTGGTTGAAGGACTGAACAACCTGCTGGGGGAATCAACCATGCAACCTAATACAACAAACACCAATGAACTCACCATTACCCCACCTATGTTTCTTGTTAACTAAGGTGATGATTTTTATATTTACGTTTTATTCAGTGGGGTTGGATGGTAAAGGGGGGCCAGCTGACCACCAAATATGGAAGGCTAGTCAATCCTGTGCTTTTATTCAAAATATGGTCTAAAAGCAAATGTTATATATATATATATTCCAACCAAATGGCCCAATTTCCATAAAACCAATGCAATAAATGGATAAAGAAGGGGATCCATGGATTTTGAACCTTGGACAACCCAGAACCAATGCCTTAACATAGAATCCACCAACCATCCCACCAATGGGCTTCGTTGGACGCTCCTCCCACACTTAAACATTTAACCCCATAGTTTTCCCAAGCGAGGAGGGAGGATCACCCAACCACACCTGAAAAGACTAAGGCCGAGAGGGACAAAGGACTGGCATGCATCATGAGACAAACATGATTTCTAAGGTACCTACATTGTATGGATATGTATAGTGTATGGATTACACGTGGTATACAAGGAGGTCATTGGCATTTTTGGAGGGGTGAATTTTCAATAGCACTAAAATATAGATTGTTTTATGTCATTTATCACCATCCGTTGTTTATGAAGGCATTGTCGTAGACCATTTTCTATTCTAAGTAGTCAATTTGTAGTTCACTTCAAGAATATGAGGTATAAATCCATATTTTCCATGTAAATTGATATTTTGTTGAGATTTAAAAAAAACGACCTCCCCATTGAAGAGTAATCCCAGATACGTAGTCCCCCTAGGGACAAACTCTGTTATCAAGTGGTTCTAGTGTTTTTTATGGTGCATGATTATTTTATGTGTTTCTTCATTTTATTTGAACATTTACATATTCGTACTCTTTTAACTGTACAATCCAAATGAAAATTCCACGATTACAAAGATGCTGATCACGTGGTATCTTAGCAAGGATCTATGACTTTTTGGACTGTTGAATGTGCATGTTAACCAAGGAAAAATTCACGGAAGGAAAAGGTTATCTGGTACCTTACAATACCAAGATTTGTCATGTACAATATAAGATGAATATGGTAGAGGAAGATACACTCATATATCTTGAATCCACAAGGACTTTATAAAATGGTAGATTGTGTGGTGTTTTGTTTTGCAAACTACTAGCAGAGGTTGACAAAGAATGAGAGAAAGAAGAAAAAGGAGAAAGTGGAGGATGAAACATTGTTGAATTAAGAAAATGGATTAGGGCCTTTGGATCCTCCATATTCCTCCTCTAATTCAATTTATTTTTCCTCCTCCTCCTCCAATCAATCCAGTTTCCATTTAAAAGGATATTCTAAGAATCCATTGCTAAAATTAGATGTGAAGTTCAAATTTCCCATCTTCAATGGAGAATTAAATGTGGAAAAGTTGACAAATTGGAATATGCATATTGGAGTGTATTTCCTCATTCAATGGATCAAGGAAGAAGAGGTATCAAGGAATATCATCTCTTCATTTGTTAGCAACTTCTATTGTTTGGTGGGAGAGCAAGTTGCAGAAAGGAACTAAAAATAATGGCAAGCTCATTTCATCTTGGTATAAATTTGTTTCTTCTTTACGAAAGAAAAATAATTCATTAGGATATGTATATAATGGTAATATCCTTTCATCTTGGTTTTAATTCACTTCTTCTTTATGAAATCAATTTTATCCATTAGGCTATATATAGAAATCCATGATGGAATTGGAGAATTGAAGATTGAATAAAGGTCAAAATGTACAAATCTTTACAAAAGAGTTTAGGAAGAAAGAAATCAAACTAAACATTCCTTTAAACACTTCAGATACTCTAATAAAGTATGTTGGTGTAGTTACCAATTGCATCTTTCATACATTGTTATTAATCCTACCAATCTAGTTGAGGATAGTGTGCAAGATATTCATATTGAAAGCAGGAGGAAACATGCGCAAGATGAAGAGCCATCCAAGAATGGAGAAGGCCATTTCAAGGGTAAAGGAAAGGATGGAAGGAAAAATAAAAAAAATAAGTACAAGAAGAAAGTGCTTCATTGCACCAACTGTGAAGAGTATGGGCATGATGAGGAGCATTGTTTGAAGTTTCATCCAGATTTGAGGCCAAATAAATATGGTGGAAAGGGGCATCAGAAGACCATTACTACAGTGCAACAATAATTGGGATCTAATTCAAGTGATGAAGAGTTTATCACATCGATTGTTATACACGATAATCATTCCTTTCATTCAATTTCTAGTTCTACAGATTCATCTCATGATTACATGATAAAACAAGAACTGAATTCTTTCATATAAGAGTTGTTTCAAAACATATAAAGATTGAAACTCTTTTTTATCTGGGTTCTCAAGTAAACTTAATCTATGAATCAATTGTTAGGAAGTTGGGTTTAGAGATGAATCCCATCCAAAGCCCTATCCTCTTGGTTGGGTGTGTGATAATTGTTGGAATAATCAAATCCCATCCCAAGACTTAGGATAAAATAATTAATCTATTTTATTAATTTCCTAGGTCCTACACTAGCTAGTTTGCACCCAAACCAGTGCAAACCCAATTTTGAGGTAAAAATTGCCCAAACTTCCTCCTAGAATGAGTTAGAAACTCTGTAGTATTCCCATATTGTCAAGTGCGTAGTTCTTCTTTTTCAGGAGTTTCCATCTTTTCTGTAGTTTTAAGGCAAAAGTTACAGCTAGTTTTAAGGTATACTTCCTTATTTTTTGCACCAACTCACCTCTCTTATTTTACTCAAATAAAAGAAAGATCAAGTAAAATTTCCATTTTTTATGAGTTGTACATACTCATTCAACAAATTCGTCGGCATCTTGGCTGATTTGGAAAGTGTCACATACCCCAAATTGCAAAAAACATTTTATGTTTTAGGAGACATTATGTTATAATTTTATTATAAAGTTTGTAATTAATGACCAAGTGGGGTCAAGGATAATTGCATTTAATTGTTGAATATTTTATTATTAAATAAATGAAATATGAGACAAAAACTTAAGGAGGTTGTTAAATGAGTGTTTTAATGACCACTTGGTGGAATAGGCTGGGTTGAGAGTAGATTGACACTTGGCAGCATCCTCAAACTACTTCTAGCTGTTGTAGGAGGAAACTTTCCTATTTTTGTGGTCATGCTCCCCAAGAAAGTGGAACAAGAGCAGGTGGCTCATTAAGTGAAAACTGACCCAAAATACCTAGGCATGCTAATAAGATTTCCCATTGAATTAAGTTGAGGCTGCTCATTCTTTAGTTGTGAAAATTCTGAGTGAATTTAGTGCACAAGAAATTCGATGGAGGGGACTAGCAGAAGTTTTTTTGAGTGAAAACTGCTGAAGTTCTAAACTAGTGTAGTTGATTTAAGCTGATTTCATACTTCTACAATAAGAATAGATTACTGTTGATTACTCTATAGAGTTGTAGAGGTTTTCTAAACCAGTTCTCTCACCCAATGCTTTCAACCAAGTGGACCCATAGATAGGCTCGAGGGTCCTAAGGTTTGCATTTTAGCTGTCTTCAGGAGCTGATTGGGAGGAGCATACTCCTTAAGTTGTTGTCTCCTCTACTACATTTCCAGGTTCTACATGTACTTTCTAATTTCTCTATGCATACTTAGGAACAAGAAGGAATGAATTTAGGAAATAATATGTTATGTGTCTGCTTCATTTGTTATTAGAATTATTGAAGGAAATCTTCTATTGTGAAAAGATAGACAAATTCTAGATTAGATATGGATTAGGATAAATGATTAGAGTAATTTCAAATTTTATTAATGGATAAAATACCTAACTGTATTTTTCCACACCTTCAAGAAGGTAGTACTCTAGTACAGTATGTTAGATTAGATTCTAATGGATAAATCAAATGAAGAATACATGATTATGTTTATTTACTTTTTACATATTATTTGTGAGAATTTTCATGCGTTCCTTAGTTAGAATGCACATGTTAAAGAAGTTAGACATGAACTATTTCTAAGAAAAATCTTTTAAAAACCAGTACACTTTATGTGTAATGGTGCTCTTTTTTTTGACACAATAAATAAATTACTAGCTATAAGCCTAATTATTATAAGTATACATAGTTATAAAGCATGATAAGAACATAAAAGTAAATAAGCAGAAATAGCAAGTAAACAGTACATATAAGTATAGTAATCATCTAGGTTAGAATAATTATCTAAGCAATTTTCATTAATTCTGTAGGTAAACATCAAATAATAGCCATATTATAGTTAACAAAAATAATGTAGGGTTGAGATTAAAAATTAAAAAATACAAACCCTAAATCTAAGAAAAACTATCAACTAACATTCTTTTACTATCTCTTTTCCAGAATAGGGTTATTGTAGATTTACCCACAATTTTTTTTAAGCAAAAATTATTCAATTATACTAATACAATTTTCTACATTATAAATGCAAAGAATTAAATAAAATTTTCACAGAAATAGTATTAAAACTGTTTATCTAATATAAACTAAGACAATTTAAGAAAAGACATTTTAAAAATTTCTCAATCTAAATTACACACTAAAACTCGTGTTGAATTAACAAACCCTTCTTTTATTTATTCCTGAAACAATTCTTTTATTAACAGAGAAGAACTCAGACTTCATTTTAAAACCAATATCGTGAACATTTTCCTCTTTCTAACTTAAAAAAAAAATATGGACTTAAACAGTAATAAAACCTCTTCTAAATTCTTAAACCATCCATTCATTAACACAAGTATTTTTAACAGTAAAATATTTCTATTAATTTAAAAACTTAAACAAAATCGAATTTTAACCCATTATAGGAAACCCCATAGTCTGCCTTCGACCTCGTAAAAACTACAGTTCGTGGCCAAATACAGTATATCTAACACAATAAGCGTTTAAAGCTTAAGCAGAATGTAAATATATTTTAAACCCTATCCAAAATATATTTAAAAATTCTGCAGAAGTCACAGCTTTAAAGCCTATCCAAAATAATCTCTTGTAAATCAAGTTACGGCCGAAAAAGATTCACAAGTTTTTCATAAAAACATTCCAGTCACGACCACATGGACTTTCTAAACATTAGAATACATTATAACCAAAACTGGAGTCGCATCTCAGTGGAACTGTATCAACCAAAACCCCATACACCCATCGCAGAAGGAACCTTAGGCAAGACCGAGGTCTACCATGTTCTACGCTAAACATGGAGTGCTTTCGTGGAGATATGCGGTGTCTTCTAGCTCACCGCAGCCAATTTGGAAGTCTGCAAAATATAAACACTCAGTATTAAACATTCTTAATTAAAATAACAAACACAGTAAACCTTGAATAGTGCAGAAGGGTTTAAATTTAAAAAATATATATACCTGGAGAGTTTTTACCTCAACCATGTAGATGGTGGAATGAAGAGAATGCTAGCGACAAGAAAGAGTATGCCCGAGAAAACAAGTAGAGCTACTGTCAAGAAAACCTCGACGAGATTGTTCAAGATAAAATCCAAGGCCACGAAGGAACCAAAACCCCACTGTGTTTGCCGGTAGAGTTCACAATGAAACAATGCATGGAGGAAATCTCTCACAGAGTATTGCAATGACAAATAAGGCCTATGCACGTAGCAGTAAAACAATGACAATGGAGGCTGGTTCAAACAGAGGTTAATCAAAGGCATCAATGGCCATAAGGCCATAATCCGATGGCTCTCTCCACAGCAGTGGAAGATAGGAAAAATGCAAAAAATTAGGGTTTTGGGGATGTTTACAGTGAGGTTCCAAAAGTAAAAACTCTATCCTATAATAATCGACCACGTGGAAGATCAAATAGTATTTGAATTGTGGGTTTTTCTCTATAGTTTTGAAGAGCCCTTCTGGTGTAGCTTGCAAAAAAGAAGTTAAATAAACCTTTGTTATAATCTATTTCAAAACTCAATAGATTTGTTTGTTACATAATATACATAGCATAATTTTGAAAATATATCATTATCATAATATTGCTTAAATAGGATTTGTTAACTATATAATGAAAACCATGTAAAAGAGTAGTAATATGTGCAAGGTTTTGGTTTTAAAAATTGTTCTCTAGGTAATGACTTCCACCCATAAACAAAGCAATATTACATCACTTATAACCTTATCATGGAGTCATTGCATTTACACTTGGCCATTATCTAGGTTTTAATAGAACTTATTGTGCATGTAGCTGGAAGTGTCATGGATAATAAGACATTTCTTCCACAACCAAGTTATGAAATAATTGCTGAGGATTTTACCTTGATAGATGTACATATAAATTTTCTCAATGACAAGTAACATCATAAGGTAATATCTAGTTGCAGAACTTACCATTCTATTGAATGCATATAGGGATGGTTTTAATCCAACATGAAAAAGAAGTAATAAATAATATTATAATGCAAGTTTTAGTCCACAAAATTTATGCAATATCTATTTGTATGTAGGACATCATGTAACAATAATTGGATAAAAATATGATGTACTAGTTATAGTCAAAACTAAATAGAAAACATCTATTTCCTATATTGTGATTTAATTCCCAAGTATTTATGCTTATGAGAAAATAAACAAAAAGTAAAAACACAAATTTGACGATACCTTATTTTTCCCAAGCTGTAAAATTTAAACAAATACACTAGCATTTATTTATGCTTGTTGAGATAATTAATCTTAATCCTGAGAATGATTATAAAAACGTCTTACTTGTAGAAAGGACTTGTACAAGAAGCATCATCTCATTGCATTAGCTAAAAATCTAAGTAAGCCTCGAACTTAGACCGAAGTTCCTTGATGTTTACAAATAGTAAAACAAACTTTAGCACATAGTAAACAAATAGATGTTTCAGTATCATGTTACTTCAAATCATCACCTGCTAAATCAAATCTTTAGTGCTAATTTATGAACGCAAATATTTAGGTATGCAAATCTAGAATTTAATAAAGGAATTAGTTCTAGTTTAAACTTTATTATGTTAACTGTTAACAGTTAAATGTCCCTCTGAAGTGACAATTGTAAACATTTATTGTCATAAGACAAATTTTAAATTTTTACGAATTTATGGGAGTATTACATGTGGTATCAGAGCACACGCTGAGAGACTAGGCCTGAATGTGGCTTAACCTACATAAAAAAACAACGAATTAAATACATGCATACTGATTATTATTTTTCTTTCTGAAATGTTATTACGAGAAATTTTTTTTGAGGTAAAACTGCAAGTATGGAAAGACTCGAGGAATATGTAGATGAAAAGTCCCCATGTATTGAACAAATTAATTCTATAAGAGAACCAGTTCAAGAAGAAATAACTAATAATTATTCAGAATTATTACAAACTGTTAAAGAATTAAGAACTGAAATGGAAACGTTTAAAAAATAAAATGAAAGAATTCTAAGAACTCAACAGGAGCTAAAACATATACTGATGGAAATTTTTCATAGTGAAGAAAAAGATAAACAGATAGGATCTGAAAATACGTCCTACCAACACAAAAGTAAAAAGTCTAAGCAGTCCAAAATTGAAAGTAGCTCGTCCTCTAAAATTTATGGTGACTCACACAGGAAGAATCGTGAGTACACTAGTGATAGCAGTGAAGATAATTACCATTCAAGAAAAAAGAAAATTTAAGCCTTATGAAGAAATTTCGAGAGAATTTAAGAAGATAAAACCACCAACTTTCAATGGTGAAACTGAGAAAGGAGAGGAAGATGAATCATGGTTGTGTGGAATGAAGAAGTATTTCCAAATATATAATTACTCTAACCAACTAAAAGCAAGGATGGCCATTTACAACTTAATTGGAAAGGATGATATTTGGTGGAAGGATTTAAAACGAGTAAAAGGTATTAGGGAAAAGAACATTAATGAGAGTACCTTTAAGAAATAATTTAAAAATAATTTTTTGTCGAAATAGTACTACGAAGAGCGATCTAAGGAATTTTATGAATAGAAGTTGGGAACTATGAACATGAAAGAATTAAACAGTAAATTTTTAAGTTTCCTACATTATGTGCCTTACATTGTGGATGAGAATCCTAGGATACTATGGTTTCTAATTTGTTTACCTTTTCACATTAAAGACAGAATTGAATACGATAATCCAAAAACCCTTGAGGAGGCTATGTGAAAGGAAAAGTTTTTCTGTGAGCAGAATTGCAACAAGGAAAGCATGTCAAACTGGAAGGCTAAGAGGTCTAATGATTTTGAACAGAAGAATAAGGGTTTCACACCTAACCGCAATTTCAGGAATAATAACACACGTAATTTTCCTAATAAGAATTTCCAAGGAAATAAAGGTAATTCACAGTCAAACCCTAATGGCTCTAGAAATAAAGAATCTGCTAATAATCACAACAATTACATTAATAATAATGAACGTAAAGAACCAATAAAGTGTTGGGAGTGTAATGGAACTCATTATGCATCGGTCTTCCCTAACAGAAAGAATACTATCAGCAACATACATATGGTGCAAAAGGAGATGACTGTTGGTGACTTAGCAAGGACAATGCCCAGGATCAACGTGTCACTGGAAAATAGGCAGGAGGATTATCAAACTTCCATCATGGAAGTAGAAGGTAAGATGAATCAAACACCCATTTATATCTTAATTGAACGAGGGGCTAGCCTGATTTATGATCCTCTTGATTTAGTATAAAAATGCAAGCTATCAAGAGAAAAGTTTGCAAAGTCGTGGTTAGTTCAACTAGCTACTGGAGCAAAAAGAAAAGTGATTAGTTTTGTAAAATATTGTATTGTAAGTATGGATCAGTTTGAAACCTATATGAAGCTAAGTGTACTTCCTTTAGGCTCTTATGACATGTTAATTGGTATCGACTGGTTAGAATAACATAGAGTAGTTTTGAACAGTTTCGATAAAACTTTTACTTGCGTAAATAATGAAAGAGAAACAGTAACCGTAACAGGAATCCCTAGGAAAACAACTATCAGACAAATATCTACTTTGCAATTAAAGAGAGTTGTTTGGAAGGGTTGTAAATCCTTTGCTGTAACTTTAATTAATGAAGAATATACTAATAATGAAGATAAACTAAAATAGGAAGATATTACAATCCTGAGGGGGTATTCGGATGTATTTCTGAAAGAAATTCTGGGATTGCCTCTGAAAAGGGAGTTAGACTTCACTATTGAGTTGGTACCTGGTGCAGTGCCCAGCTCAAAGGCCCCTTATCGGATGAATATATTGGAACTAAATGAATTAAAATCAGATTTAAATGAACTTATTGATAAAAATTATATAAGACCCAGCGTGTCTCGTTGGGGAGCACCTGTTTTTTTTGTTAAAAAGAAGGACGGTACTCTACGCTTATGCATTGATTATCGTCAACTAAATAAAATGACCATTAATAATAGATACCCATTGCCTCGCATAGATGAGTTGTTTTATCAGCTGCGCAAAGAAACTGTATTTTTAAATATTGACTTACGATCTGGTTATCACCAGGTTGGAATCAAAGATGAAGAAATTTTTGAAACAACTTTTAAGACCAAATATGGTAACTATGAGTTTCTTGTTATGCCATTTGGGATTACTAATTCCTTGGCTGTCTTCATGTGCTTAATGAATAATGTATTTCATAAGTACCTTGATAAATTTTTACTGGTATTCATTGCCAACATTCTAATTTATTCTAAGTCTAAAGAAGAACATGAGGACCACTTAAAAATTGTTTTACAAGAGTTGACAGAACATCAACTTTATGCTAAATTTAGTAAGTGCGATTTCTTTAAGTATAAAATACAGTACTTGGGCCATGTAGTAACTAAAGAAGGGATCTGATTTGATCCAGAAAAGATAAAAGAAATTGAAGAATGGCCAGTCCCAAAGGACGTGACTAGCGTGTGATCATTCATGGGGTTTATAGGTTACTATCAAAGATTCATTGAGGGGTTTTCAATAATCGTCAATCCCATAAATTCTTTAGAAAAGAAATGGAAGAAATTCCAGTGGAACCAAAAGTGTGAATAAAGTTTTAAAAAATTAAAAACATTATTAACTACTACACCAATATTAAGAATTGTTGATCCTAATAAAGACTTCGTAGTATGCACTAACACATGCAACAATGGTCTAGGTGGGGTCTTAATTCAAGAAGGACATGTAATTGCATATGAGTCTAGGAAGCTTAAAATTCATGAAAAAAACTACACAACATATGACTATGACTTCGAGTTGGATTCCATCATACATGGTTTGAAGATGTGGTGCCATCACTTAATCGGAAGAAAAATTATGTTTTTTTGTTGGCAAAGTGGTGGAACCCCCCTGACTAGCAGGGTTTCCATTGGCTGAGTGGCCATGAACCAGGGGCATCTAATCCATCAAAATCACCCAAGGATCGTACCCGGCCTGGACCGCACCAACCCTTAACATGGTTGGATTTTTTGGTATCCGATGCGATTAGAACCCGTGACCTTCCATCTTAGGGGGCATCTTAACCATACCCCACCACCAAATTTTCTACATCTCGTGGATGGAAGAAAATTTATGTTAATGATAGATAATAAATGATTAAAATATTTGTTGGATCAACCTAACATAAATGCAAGGAAATCCAGGTGGCTAGCTTTCCTTAGCGAGTACGGTTTTGAAATCCAACATAAAGGGAAAAGAAAATAAGGTTGTTGACGCTCTAAGTAGAAATGAAAGACTAAATTTTGTAGTAGCAATCAGCACTTATAAAATAGATCTAGAAGAACAGTTAGAGGAAGGAGTAAAATTGGATGAGAATTATCAGAATTTACAAGCAAAAGTAGCAGAAAATTTAACTGAAAGTTTAAGTATAGGGTATAGTGTAAATGAAAAAGGATTAATACTATATAAAAATAGGTTGTATATAACTAATGTACCTAAAATTAAGCTACTGATTTTAAATGAAATTCATAAGATTTGTTACTCAGGACATCTTGATTATCAAAAGACTATAACCATGTTACGGAAGGATTATTTTTGGCCAAAAATGACGAATGAACTACAAGAATACATTTCCAAGTGTTTTGAATGTCAACAAGTTAAGACTAAATAGCAGAATCCAACCGGTTTACAACAACCATTACCTAGCCCTAGCTGGAAATGGGAAATAATCAGTCTTTATTTTACTACAGGTCTACCTAGAAATCAGAATCTAAATAACTCGATAATGGCAGTCGTTGATAAACTTATTAAAGAAGCTCATTTTATACTTGTAAATACCACCTACAAGGCTGCTAATATTGTTGATATATTCATGAAACAAATATTTCGTTTACATGGGATACTGAAAGTTATAATTTCAGATAGAGACCCTAAGTTTAGGGGCAATTTCTGGAAGTCTTTATTTAAAGGCCTGAATACTACTTTAAATTTCAATACCCTTTTTCATTCCCATATGGATGGATATACTAAAAGGGTGAATCAAGTGTTCGAAGATATGCTCAGAATGTATGTTATAGAACATCCAAGTAAATGGGAAGATTACTTACACTTGGTAGAGTTTGTTTACAACAATCACTACCAAGATTAATCAAGATACAGCCCATTTGAAATTTTGTATGGAAGAAAGTGCAATACCCCCATCTCATGGAGTAACCTTGTTGACAGGTTAGTGCTAGGACCTAAGCTACTAAAGGAGATGGAGTTAATTGTAAAACAGGTGCAAGGTAACTTAAAAGTTGCGCAATACAGACAAAAAAGTTAAGTAGATCTTAAACAAACTCAAAAAGAGTTCCAGGTGGGAGAACATATCTTTATAAATGTAAGGCCTAAAAAGAGTTCTTTGAAATTAGGAATTTGTGCTAAGTTGGAACTCCGATATTGTGGGCCTTTTGAAATACTGTCCAGGATGGGACCAACTGGCTTTACCGCCAATTGGAATATCAACTGGCTTTACCGCCAAATTTTAAGGTTCATAATGTTTCTCATATCTCTATATTAAAAAAATATGTCGATGATGCTACTCATGTTATAAATTGGAATGATGTGTAGGTGAAACCCGAAGGATATTTTTTGGTGGAACCGGATTGTATCCTCGAAAGGAGGGAGATATTGTGTTGGAATCGCACCATTGGGCAGGTGAAGGTGCAATGGAAGCAGCTTAGTCTAGAAGAATCCACCTGGGAATTGTAGAGTCATATGTGAGCAGCATATATAATTCTGTTCCAAGGAAACTCTGAGGATGATGTTACATTTAAAAGGGGGTGTGTATGTCACATACCCAAAATTGCAAAAAAATTTTTATGTTATAGGAGAAATTATGTTATTATTTTATTATAAAGTTTGTAATTAATTACCAAGTGGGGTCAAGGATAATTTCATTCAATTTTTGAATATTTTATTATTAAATAAATGAAATATGAGACAACAACTTGAGGAGGTTATTAAATGAGTGTTTTACTAGCCACTTGGTGGAATAGGCTGGGTTGAGAGTAGATTGACACTTGGAAGCATACTCAAACTACTTATAGCTATTGCAGGGGGCAACTTCCCTATTTTTGTGGTCATGTTCCCCAAGAAAGTGGAACAAGAGCAGGTGGCTCATTAAGTGAAAACTAACCCAAAAGACCTAGGCATGCTAATAAAATTTCCCATTGAATTTAGCTGAGGCTTCTCATTCTTTACTTGTGAAAATTATGAGTGAATTTAGTGCACAAGAAATTCGATGGAGGGGACTAGCAGAATTTTTTTTGAGTGAAAAGTGCTGAAGTTATGAACTAGTGCAGATGATTTAAGCTGAGTTCATACTACTACAAGCATAACATATTACTTTTGATTACTCAGTAGAGTTGCAGAGGTTTTCTAAACTAGTTCTCTCACCTAGTGCTTTCAACCAGGTGGACTAGTAGACAAGCTCGAGGGTCCTAATATTTGTAGTTCATCTATCTTCAGGAGTTGGCTGGGAGGAACAAGATCCTTAAGTTGTTGTATCCTCTGCTACATTTCCAGGTTCTACATGTTCTTTTTAATTTCTGTATGCATACTTAGGAACAAGAAGGAATGAATTTAGGAAATAATATGTTATGTGTCTGCTTCATCTGTTATTAGAATTATTGAAGGAAATATTTTACTAATAAAAGATAGAAAAATTCTAGATTAGATATGGATTAGGATAAATGATTAGAGTAATTTCAAATTTTACTAATGGATAAAATATCTAACTGTATTTTTCCACCCCTTCAAGAAGGTAGTACTCTAGTACAGTAGGTTAGATTAGATTCTAATGGATAAATAAAATGAATAATACAATATTACTTTTATTTACTTTTTACATATTCTTTGTAAGAATGTTCATGAGTTCCTTAGTTAGAATGCACTTGTTAAAGAAGTTAGACATGAACTATTTCCAATAAAGATCTTTTAAAAACTAGTACACAGTGTGTGTAATGGTGCTCTTTTTTTATAGAGTATATATTACTATCTATAAGCCTAATTATTATAAGTATACATAGTTATTAAGCATTATAAGAACAAAAAAAAAAAAGCAGGAATAGCTAGTAAATAGTAAAGATAAGTATAGTAATCACCTAGGTTAGAATAATTATCTAAGCAGATTTCATTAATTCTGTAGGTAAACATCAAATAAGAACCATATTATAGTTAACAAAAATAATGCATGGTTTAGATTTAAAATAAAAAAAATACAAACCCTCAATCTAAGAAAAACTATCAACTAGCATTCTTTTACTATCTCTTTTTCGGATTAAGGTTATTGCACTTTTACCCACACTTTTTCTTAAGAAAAAATTCTTCATTTATACTAATACAATTATCTATATTATAAATGCATAGAATTAAATAAAATTTTCACGGAAACAGTATTAAAATTGTTTATCTAATATAAACTAAGACAATTTAAGAAAAGACATTTTAAAATTTTCTCAACCCAAATTACACATTAAAACTCGGGTTGAATTAACAAACCCTTCTTGTATGTATTCTTGAAACAATTCTTTTATTGACAGAGAAGAACTCAGACTTCATTTTAAAACCAATATCCTGGACATTTTCCTCTTTCTAATTTTAAAAAAAAAATATGGACTTAAATAGTAATAAAACCTCTTCTAAATTCTTAAACCATCCATTCATCAACACAAGTATTTTTAACGGTAAAATATTTCTATTAAGTTAAACTTAAAAAAAATCAAAATTTAACCCATTACAGGAAACCCCACAATCTTCCATCGACCTCGTAAAAACCACAGTTTGTGGCTGAATATAGGATATATAACACAGTAAGCCTTTAAAGCTTAATTATAATGTAAATATATTTTAAACCCTATCCAAAACACATTTAAAAATTCCACAGAAGTCACAGCTTTAAATCCTGTCCAAAATAATCTCTTGTAAATCAAGTTACAGCTGAAAAGGCTGAAAAATCTTCACAAGTTTTTCATAAGAACATTCTAGTCACAGACACATGGCCTTTCTAAACAAACATAATACATTATAACCAAAACCCCATACACCAATCGCAGAAGGAACCTCACGCAAGACCGAGGCTTACTAGATTGTATGCTAAGCATGGAGTCCTTTCGTGGATATATGAGGTATCTTCTAGCTCACCACGGCCAATTTGGAAGTATGCAAAAGATAAACATTGGGTATTAAACATTGTTAATTAAAATAACAAACATAGTAAACCTTGAACAGTACAGAAGGGTTTAAATTTAAAAAATATATATACCTGGAGAGTTTTGACCTCAGCCGCATAGATGGTGGCATGAACAGAACCCTAGCCACAAGAAAGAGTATTCCCTATCAAATGAGTAGACATACTGTCAAGAAAACCTCGACGAGATTGTTTAAGCCAAAATCCAAGGCAACGATGGAACCAAAACCCCACTGTGTTTCCAGACAGAGTTCACAATGAAACAATGCATGGAGGAAAGCTCTCAAAGAGTATTGCAATGGCAAATAAGGCTTGCACACATAGCAGTAAAACAATGACAATGGAGGTTGGTTCACACAGAGGTTAAGCAAAGGAATCAATGGCCATAAGGCCATAACCTGACGACACTCTCCATAGCAGTGGAAGATAGGAAAAATGAAAAAAAATAGGGTTTTGGGGATGTTTATAGAGAGGTTCCAAAATTCAAAAATCTATCGTATAACCATCGACCACGTGGAAGATCGAATAGTAATTGAATTGTGGTTTTGCTCTATAGTTTCGAAGAGCCCTTTTGGTGTATCCTACAAACAAGAAGTTAAATAAGCCATCGTTATAATCTATTTCAAAACTCAATAAGTTTCTTTGTTACATAATATACATAGCATAATTTTGAAAAGTTATCATTCTCATAATCTTTCTTAAATAGGATTTGTTAACTATAGAATGAAAACCATGTAAAAGAGTAGTAATATGTGCAAGGTTTTGGTTTTAAAAATCGTTCTCTAGGTAATAACTTCCATCCATAAAAAAAACAATATTACTTCACTTATAACGTTAGCATGGAGTCATTGCATTTACACTTCGCCATTATCTAGGTTTTAGAAGAACTTATTGTGTACGTAGCTTGAAGTTTCATGTATAATAAGAAATTTCTTTCACAACCAAGTTATGAAATAATTGTTGAGGATTTTACCTTGATACATGTACATACAAATTGTCTTAATGACAAGTAACATTATAAGGTAAGATCTAGTTGCAAAACTTACCATTCTATTGAATGCATATAGGGATGGTTTTAATCTAACATCAAAAAGAAGTAATAAATAATATTATAATGCAAGTTTTAGTTTGCAAAAGTTATGCAAGATCTAGTTGTATGTAGGACATCATGTAACAATAAATGGATAAAAATATAATGTACTAGTTATAGTCAAAACTAAATAGAAAACATCTATTTCCTATATTGTGATTTAATTCCCAAGTATTTACGCTTATGAGAAAAGAAACAAAAAGTAAAAACACAAATTTGACTATACCTTCTTCTGCCCAAGCTGTAAAATTTAAACAAATATACTAGCATTTATTTATGCTAGTTGATATAATTAATCTTGATCCTGAGACTGGATTATAAAAATATCTTACCTATAAAAAGGACCTGTACAAGAAGCATCATCTCATTGCATTAGCTAAAAAACTAAGTAAGCCTTAGACTTAGACTGAAGTTCCTTCATGTTTACAAATAGTAAAACAAACTTTAGCACATAGTAAACAAACAAATGTTTCAGTATCATGTTACTTCAAATCATCACCTGTTAAATCAAATCTTTAATACTAATTTATGAATGCAAATATTTAGGTATGAAAATATAGAATTTAATAAAGGAATTAGTTCTAGTTTAAACTTTATTTTTTTAACTGTTAACAGTTAAATGTCCCTCTGAAGTAACGATTTTAAACATTTATTGTCATAATTTTTTTTTAATTTTTACGAATTTATGGGAGTATCACAGAAAGTGCTTTTATGTACATTTGGGGGATTTCAACTAGTTTAGTAAGCCTACTTTTATACTGATTCAAATATAAAACTAATGATTTTGAATCCTTGGAGTATCTACTTTATGAGAAACCTACATCGATTTGATGATGGCTGGTGTAAATTAATATCATCAACAATTTGTAGATTATCACATATTTAGTCTGCTTCTTGAGTGTTTCTTGCATATTTTCAAGAAATTTTGTGATGAGTTCAATTGTTCTACCTTGGGGTAAATTTACACATGGTATCATAGCTCCCTTAGTAGCTCGATTTTTCTCTTCTTCAATTTTATTTTTCAAGCTTGACATCACTCACTGGGAGCATAGACTGTCTGGTAAAATGTGTAGTTGTTGAAGAATGGATCAATCTCAACCAATCAATCTTGACTCCATTCAATTACATCGAATGGAAAGAAACGATGGAGATTTTGATGAGGAGTAAAGAAATCTTTAGAGTGACCATGGAAACTGAACCTGATCCTAATTCAGTAGCAGAGAAAATCAAATGGCCTAATAGGATAGATGAGGCCTATGGTCACTTTTGTCTTAGCATTTTGAGAGACCTTCTATTTTATCTTGATGGTATTACATCACCGAATGAAGTATGGAAGAAAATTAAAGATTTGTTTGGGAAGTTTGATAATATGATAGGTTACCAAATGGAGAATATGTTGATAGCACTGAGTCCAAGCCATGTCCAAGCGGCTTCGAATCCTTGCAAGTCTACTTCTCGAAATTGAAATCACTGGTTTTGCAGCTAAAAGAGTACGGGATTGACAAAGAAGATGAACAACTAATATTGGACATCCTTTTGAAGCTTGGTCCTAATTACTCAATATTTGTTTCATCCTTCCATTCGACCAATTTGACAGCTCGATATTGGAAGATTCCTTCACTGGAATATTTCATGGAATCCTTAACTCAGTAGAAAGACAAATTGATCTTGATGGGAACCATACAACTGCTGAAAGATTAATATTTTGTTGCTGTATATTCCAAGGTTAATTCCAAAGACTAGAAGAAGGATAAAAATCCTCACCATAAAAAATGAGACAAGTCCAAGTATCAAGAGGATTCCTCAAACTTCAAGAAGAAAAAATTTCAAAAGAAGAAAGGTAAAGGTGAAGGTAGCAAGTGCACATACTGTTGTAACGGATTTCATCCTAAGAGCTCTTGCACGAAGAAGCAGATTGATATGATGACTCAACTCCTGGATAAGAAAAAATCCCCCCTTAGTGGCGACGCAATAAAGAAGGAAGGAGGATCCATTTTAGAATACCAAGAGAGAGTACATTACCTGGTTTCAATCATTATAATATATCCTTCCTTTATTATCGATTATGTAGCTTCTAGGAACATTGTTTCAAAAAAGAAAGCCTTCTCATGTCTTGATGATTCGAAGGTTTCTAATATTTTGTTGGGAGATAAATCAGAAAACTAATGTAAGGGTAAAGGTAGCATTTATTTTGACCATGGTTCCATCAATAATGTTTTGTATGTCCCAACTCTTGCTTCTAATCTCTTGTCATTCTACCATATGAACCACATTGGGTCTCCAAAGAAGGTTGTTTTCTCTCGAAATGAAGTTTAAATATCTGATATTGCGATTGGTAGAGTCATTGCTAAAGGTTTTGTGGATCATAGTTCTAAATTCTACAGGTTCTCACACTTTATGCCTTTCTCTAACCCCTCTACTCTCCTCACCCATGCCAATGAAGCAAGACAAATTTGGCATGAGAGGTTTGGTGATATAAACTATAAATACCTTTCAAATTTGTGTGAAAAAGATATGGTTTTAGGATTACTAAATATAAATTTTTCCAAAGGAGTCTGTTGTAAGGTTTTCCGTTACACCAAAACCTATAGATGTTGATGAACATTTGAAACCCAGCACAAGGCCCTATCACCAGGAGTGGTGGTTAAACCACTTGTTTTCTATTCCTAGAGGTGCGGCGGTTATACCATGTGGAGGTACTCGATACTCCAACACCTCGCCTCCAGCTTAGCTCAGGGGAATTGAACCTGAGACCTTTGCTTTGATACCATGTTAATCTTGTCTATTGATCTAGGAACAAAGCATCAATCTCATCAACGAATAATCAACAAATAAATCATGAAATGGTGTAATCGGTCTACAGGAATAGTAGTCACTCAATGATCACATAAAGAATGAATGATTACAGTTA
>LPNX010317795.1:34675-54096 GCA_001517045.1 Pseudotsuga menziesii | reverse complement strand
CCCCCCCCCGCCCCCCCCCCCCCCCCCCCTCCCTCAAGCTGAACACTGAAGGTAGTCTGAATCACCCTGAGGAAATCACCCCCAAGAGTGAACGGAGGTAAGTGAACTTATTTTATGAAAAATATCTTGGTGAACATGTCTGCACTCTGCTCATTAGTCGGGCAGTATTGCAGAATGATAGTCCTATCATGCACTAGCTCTTTGATATAGTGCATGTGTATCTCTAAATGCTTGGTCCTTTTCCTTGTAACTGGATACATGGATATATTAATATCAATTTTATTATCACAAAAGAGTACATTGGAAAAAGTACTACCAAGATCAAACTCTGAAAGAATTCCTTACAACCAAACTGCTTGGATGCAAGCATTCACCGCTCCTTGATATTTGGCCTCTGCTGAAGATAGTGCTATGGCAGCCTGCTTTTTGCTTGACTAGAAAATGGAGCCACCACCAAACATGAATACATATCTAGAAGTAGACTTCTTATCAATAGAATCACCCGCCCAATCGGAATCTGTGTATCCAACCAGCTCTAGCTTGGAGTCTGCAACATAGTGAATGCCGTAGGTCCTGGTTCCCTGAATATACTAGAGGATCCTCTTGGCTTCCTTCCAATTAATATCATGAGGCTGATGCATGTATCTTGATACAACATTCATAGCATAACAAATATCAGGCCTAGAATGTGTGAAGTATAACAAGCTACCAATCAACTGTCGATAGATAGTGTAGTCCATGGGAGGTGTGCTTTTTCCTTCTTCAAGGATGATCCCTGAAAGGAAAGGGAATGGTGCAGGCCTAAAATAATCCATGTTAAAATTTAATAACAGGTCTGAAATGTATTTGGACTGAGTAACCATAATCCCATCAGAATTTTGCTCAATTTCGAGCCCCAAAAATTGTTTTAGAAGCCCCAAATCACTCATTTCAAAGGCATTGTGGAGAGCAGTTTTGATGGCTGAACTGGAGGCAACTGTGCTACCTGTGATCAGTAAGTAATAAACATATAAAACAATTATAATTATATGACCATCATACTGCTGTAAATACACATTTGGATCTGATCTATATCTCTGAAATTTTTGCGAGAGAAGGAAGGCATCCATCTTGGAATACCACTCTCTTGGGGTCTGTTTTAACCCGTATAGTGACTTCTTTATCTTGCAAACCAAAGATGGATCAGTGATGTAGCCCTTAGGATGATTCATGTATATCTCCTCATGAATATCTCCATGCAAAAATGCTGACTTAACATCCATGTGATGCACTTCCTAGTGCTTGGATGTTGAAATTGCCAAAACAAGGCGGATGGAGTCCATTTTTGCAACCGGTGCAAAGGTCTCATGGTAGTCCAGTCCTTGGACCTGAGTGAAACATTTTGATATCAGACTTGCCTTATATTTTCAAGTGCTTCCATCAGCAGCAAAATTGTTCTGAGACACCCACTTGCATTGAACCAATTTCCTTCCTGGAGGAAGAGAAACTAGCTCCCAAGTAGTGTTTTTCTAAAGAGAATTCATCTCTCCATCCATAGCAACTTGCCATATCGGATCATTTATAGAATGATAGTAGTATTTTGGATCTGAAATAATCATCAAAATAAATTTTTGGACAGAAAATTATCAGTACAAGAGAGCACAATACCTGCTCTTTGGAAATCAAACCGGGTTCTCCTTGGATCATCCAAATTTCCAATGTTTTCTCCTGCGGAGGAGAGTGTCTATCGGGCCCATGTAGGAAGATTATTTTGCACTTAAGGTTCTGATTCAGAATCTTATTATTTCTGCACACTAATATCATAAATCATAGGATCCAAATCAGGGTCATCACCCCCAATTTCATCATCCAAATATTAAGTAGAATAGGAAGGAAATTCAGCAGTTTTCTCCCTCACTAGTTCCACCTCCTGAAGAGGCTCGTCGAACTTGACACTTCTCTCAATGATGATCTATTTGGTATTGATATATAGCAGCTTTAACCCTTTATATTCATCAGGATACCCAATAAATAGACATTCTATGCTTTGCGGTTGCAAAGCCCTTCTTTTATCAAGCATAATCTAGGCCCATGCAGTGGACCCAAACATTTGTAGGTTCGACACATCCGGCTTGTGTATGAAGTATGATTTTAAAGGGGTATTTACTTTCATGGATGAGTCTATAAACCTACTACAAATGTATTCCCCATCCCACAAATTTTTAGCAGGCTTCTTGGATTCCAACATGTAGGTGGTCATCTCCGTGAGAGACCGATTCTTCCTTTCCGCTACTCCATTCTGCTGTGGAGTGTAGGGAATTGAATGTTGGACCTGAATACCAATTTGGGAGCATATGTATATAAAATCATCACTAACATACTCCCCTCCATTATCATATCTCAATATCTTGATCTTAATCCCAGAGGCATTTTCGATCAAGGCCTTCAATTCAAAAAAAAATTCACATACTTCTGATTTCTTTTTGAGAAAGAAAACCCATGTATACCTTGAAAAATAATCAATAGAAGTAAGGAGATACCTTGATCCATTCATGTATGTGACAGGCATTGGACCACTGATATCAAAATGTATTATCCCCAATATGCATGTAGCTCGGTTTTCCTTCCCCCGATCGAACTTGTGCTCAGGGTGTTTTCCAATCACAAAGCCCTTGCAAATTCCCGTGGTTGCCTTGATGACCGGGAGACCTTCAACCATGGAGTTTTT
Organism: Pseudotsuga menziesii; assembly: GCA_001517045.1. NCBI lineage: Eukaryota > Viridiplantae > Streptophyta > Pinopsida > Pinales > Pinaceae > Pseudotsuga > Pseudotsuga menziesii. Next base: position 51,389 of record LPNX010317795.1, on the reverse strand, counting down.
ATATAATTGCTGAAAATATTTGAAGTTAATATGGCCAAATATCTCATTCCATAGCCTACTAACCTCATTCCCATGAGTTAGGAGAGTGGTGGGCTTTGCATCCGCAACAAAGTGAGAGAACTCATAGGCTTTTGCATGATGATTTGCAAGGCCTTTAGCAATGAGTTTCCTGGATGTAATTTCTATTATCTCAACATCATTTGGGTTGAAAGAAACTCTCTTAGGCACTCCAATATGTGTCATCTGATAGAAACTAAGGATATTTGATGCCAGAGATGGTACATACAATACATTTGAAAATAAACCATTTTCAAGATCAACCGTACCTTGTCCTTCTGAAATGATGGTGGAGTCATCTCCCATGTGGATGGGCATGGATTTGCCGGTATCCAAGGATGAAAAGGAGTATTTTTCATCCATAATGTGGTTTGAAGCTCATAAATCAATCAAGAGTGCTTTGGACTTTGAAGTGCTTGCCATGAGGGCATGACCTTTTTCATGTTGTGGTTCCTGATCATGCTGATCTCTCCTCTTAAATATTTCCAGAAGATTGATGTGATTCCTCTCAAGAAGAGAGGTTACTTGATCAAGCTTCTTCTTCATGCAGGCATGTTCAGGTTGGAAGCCATTTCCACAATAAGAACACTTGAATTTTTCCTTGCCATTGTGCCTTTTTCCTTTGTTCTTCCTTGAGCCTGAAGACTCATCATGCTGCTGATTTTCAACTCTAGGTTTAGGAGCATCAAATTTAGTTTTTTTATTCTTTTGCTGCTTTCCTCTACCCTTAATATCTTTGGGCCCTGAGAAATGGAGGGCTTGATCACAAGAATATCGGATGATCCCCACCTGGACAAGCTTGTCATGTTCACTTGTTAGGGACTCAATGAAGGCATTGAGTGTAGGCATCTTCCATCCAGGGGTTGTGAGCTTCCCCGCATAGAATGTAGAAACAAAAACTGAATAATCAGCCCCATGTTTGGAGAGTATGGTGAGGATGAGATGATAATCCTCCTTCTCCACTTTTCATTGCTTCAAGAGTAAAACAGTATGCTTGAAATTTGTGAAGAAATCATTTACAGTCTCGAAGTTGGAGGGTTGGAGAGACATGAGTTCATTTTCAAGTTGGTAAACCATCAAGTCATCATGATTTCCATATAGACTCTCCAATTTGTCCCATATTTCATTTGGGCTCTTCAAATCCTAAGATGGAAGAGAAGGTCTTGGGAAATAGAGAGGCACAAGAAACCGAAGGCTTCATCCTTCTTGTTCAAGAATCTTGATTTTTCTATGGCGGATCCAGGTTCAAATTTAATGTCTATGGTGACTTTAAAAATTCCTCTGGAGTGTAGTTGAATCTCCATATCACTTTTCCATGAGTGGAAATTGTATGGAGTCAAGAGATCTACTGAGGAGGAAATCTAGATGTGCCGGAGTGAATGCTCCACCTGTAGAAACTTAAAAATCAAAATAGAAAGGGCAATGTAAGGTCGGACAACCTACACATTCTAGGATTTCATCACACCCAGCATAGTCAATCAAGCAAGCTTGATCAACAAGTTCTTTACTTGGGGTATTAAGTGGTAATCCTTGGCTTCTGGTGCAGTGCTGGATTTTTGAGTTATTGCTCAAATTTCATGCAAAAATCTATCAAAAAGCTTGTTTTTGAGAGATAGAGCTTCGTCCCACCGTAAGCTTTGATACCATGTAAGGTTTTCCGTTACACCAAAACCTGCATATGTTGATGAACATTTGAAACCCAACACAAGGCCATATCACCAGGAGTTGTGATTAAACCACTTGTTTTATATTCCCAGAGGTGCGGTGGTTATATCATGTGGAGGTGCCTGATACTCCAACATCTATCAAGGTTTCATTTTAGGAAAACATCCAGAGTATAAGTATGAGAGAGTCAATCATAAGAGAACCTTGAAACACCTCTTGAGCTCATCCACAGTAACATTGCTGGTCCCTTCATTCATATCTCCAAGAGTCAAGCCAAGTATGTATTAACCTTTATAGATGAATTTTCCAGGTATTGTTGGGTTTTACTTCCTTAAACTCAAGTCTGAAGTTTTTTACCACTTCAAGGTTTTCAAGGCCTTGGTTGATAGCTAGTTTGGGAGGAAACTCAAGATCCTCATATTTGATAGTGTTGGTGAATATGTCAAGTCTAAGTTCATTAATTATTGTGAATATGAAGGTATCCATATGAAACACTATATTCCCTACACACCTCACCAAAATGGTGTGGCTGAGAGGAAGAATAGAATTCTCAAGGAGATGGCTACTTGTATGTTGGATTCTAATACTTTTCCACCAAAATTTTGGGTTGAATCTATAACCTGTGAATCCTACATCTAGAATAGGGTTCCTCACAAGAAATTGTATGGATCTAATCCTTTCGAATATTGGAGTGGGAACCAACAAGATGTGTCTCATTTCAATATTTTTTGGCTCAAGAGCATGGGCTAGAATTCCATTTGATAAACGGAGGGATTCAGAACAAAAAATAAAAGAGTGAAAATTTGTTGTGTATTTTAAATATTCCAAAGGGTACAAGATGATCAACATGAGAAATAAAAAATACTTCATTGAAAGGAGTGTTCAATTCGAATAACAACCTATCGTAGTAGCAAAAATCAGAGAGTCATCCACACCTCATCCACATTTGGTTGTAAGTGAAGGAACTAATGAAATTTCTAATTCTGATACTTCTTATAATGATTATTTAATTTTAAATCCAAACATCCCCACAATGCCAAAGTGGGAATAAAATACCATCCAAGCAGTTGTGGAACTAGTTGGAATCCTAGTGATTCTAGGAGGACTAGATCTCAATTAGAGAGTTCCCTTTATATCAAGGATCCTTTATTTGATTATAAGTGTTTTCTAATGATTAAATATTATCCATAGACATATTCATATGCATGTGAAGACCCAATATGGAAAACATCCATGAAGGAGGAATGTCATTCTCTCCAAAAGAATGACACATGGGATATAGTCATTCCCCCCTTAGAGAGAAAGGTAGTAAAGTGTAAGTGGGTTTTCAAAACTAAAATTTCTTCTGATGGTTCTCCTATGAAGTATAAGGAAATTTTAGTGTCCAAGGGCTTCTCTCAAGTCCAAGTAATTGAATACAATGAGACCTTTGCACCAGTTAAAAAGATGGACTCCATAAGACTAGTTCTGGCCATTGCAACTTCCAGAAAGTGGGAAGTACATCACATGGATGTAAAGAGTGATTTCCTACATTGTGATATGAAAGAATAAATATATATGCAGAATCCAAAAAATTTTGTGACTAATACATATCTTGTGTGCAGGTTGAATAAATCATTGTATGGGTTAAAATAAGCTCCTAGAGCTTGGTATGCAATGATTGATGGATTGTTTCTATCACTGAACTATTGTTGATGCAAGTATGATAATAATTTATATTTGAATATTATTCATGGTTCCTTAATAATAATTTTATTGTATGTGAATGACCTTCTTATCAAAGGAATTTACATGAAATAAATTTCCTCCTTGAAGTATGCAATGAACCATGTCTCCTCTATGACTGATTTGGGATTGTTACGCCAATTTTTGGGGATTGTAATTTCTCAATTAGATATTGGAAGAAAGGTAGATCAGTCCAAGTATGATTCCTACCTGCTGAAGAATATCAGAATGAAGGATTGCAATCCAATAAAGACTCCTTTCTATTCAAGATTTAAGCTTGAAGAAGCCCAGTCATCTTCTTTCGAAAATAACACACTCTATACGAAACTGGTTGGTTGGATTCTTCATTTGACCCATAATGAACCTGATATATATTATACCATGAGGGTGTCTTCAATATACATGGATATTCCTCACAGAATCCATTGGATGGAAGAAAAAATAATCCTAAGCTTTGTATAAGGAACAAAAACTCACATGATTCACTATGTTGCACAATATATCCTAGATTTAGTTGGTTTTACTCACTCTGATTGGGAAGGTGATAACACTGATAACAATTCAAATTTTGGATATTTTTTTATTATTTCATATGGATCGATCAGATGGTAAAGTAAGAAACAAAGTGCAATTTCACTTTCATCTACAAAGGCAGAGTACAAAGGAGTTGTGAATGAAGCTACTCAATGTTTGTGGTTGCAAGAAATACTTGGAGAGTTTGGGATTGATTCAGAGAATTTTACAATAATCTATTGTGAAAATAATAGTACCATTCTAATCTAAACTTATACATTACTGAGGAAGTGAACCAAATACATCGATATCCATATGAACTACATTAGAGGACTTGTGCATGATGGGGTCATCAGATCTCCAATATTGCGCATCAACTGAGCAAGTGGCAGACATCTTCACTAAGATGTTTTCATAGAGGACCTTCAAAATTCTCAAGTCACTTATTGGGATATTTGATAATTTTGTGAATAAATATTGAATACCATATTTCATACAGTTTTGTTCAAGTCCATGTTTAAGGGAGGATTTTCCCCTTATGGTTTTGCCTCTTTCCTTGTTTTGTATGGAAAAAGCAGTATGCAAAGGGTGAGTAAGGATTGTTTATAGGACCTATATATCTGATATTTTTATGATATTGTACATAAATTCAGTATTAATATGGGTTGTTGGAATAATAAAAAACCATACCAAGACTTAGGATAACATAATTAATCTTTTTGATCAATTTCCTAGGTCTGACACTAGCTAGTTTGCACCCAAACCCATTTTTGAGGTCAAACTTTCCCAAACTGCCTCCTAGAATGAGTTATAAATATCTTGAATAATATTCTGGAAACTCTGTAGTCTTCCCATATTGTGATTGCATAGTTCTTCTTTTTCAGGAGTTTCCATCTTTTCTACAGTTTTAAGGAAAAGGCTAAAGCTAGTTTTAAGGTAGACTGCCTTGTTTTTTGCACCAACTCACCTCCCTTATTTTCCTCATATAAGAGAATTATAAATTAAAATTTCCATCACTTATAATCTGTACAGACTCATTCAACAAATTCATGAGAATCATGATTCATTTGGAAAGTGGTGTATGCACCTATGGGGGATTTTGACTAGTTTAGTAAGCCTGATTTTGTACTAATTCAACTAGAACCGTGATTATTTATAATCCTTGGAGTATATAATTTATGAGAAGAATAAATTTATTTAATGATGGCTGTTGTAAATTAATATCATCAACAGTTTGTGGATTATCACATATTAATTCTCCTTCTTGAGTGTTTCTTGCATATTTTCAAGAAATTTTGTGAGTTCGATTCTTCTAATCTTGGGATAAATTTACACAATAATTCCAAGATGAATGCCACCAAGTAGTGTAGGTTCATATTTTTTATTGCATCAAAATTGATTGATTAGGTTTAGATGGATGTTTTTCCTCTTGACATCTATGGCATAGTTTTGGGAAGCCCTTACCTTTATGATCGAAAAGAAGTCTTCTTCAGACATGAGAAAAAATACCATAATGATGAAATATGGGGTGAAATAAATTGTGATATCTCATGGCATGAGGTATAGCACATCAATTGTCACTACAGGTTCCATGAAAAGAGTTGTGAATTCCAACAAGAATCTTGTGCTTACACTTGCAGAAGCAAAAGATCCTGATAATTCTAATGATGTTTTTGATCCTTATTCTACGAATGAAGTTCTTGAGATGAGAAAAAAATATAAATGGGTATGAAATAAAATAGAATATTTCAATGTCTTAAAATAAAATATCAATCCATCCACAACATCATCCTTTCCAGATATTTAGCGACCATCCAAGGTAAATAAGTTTGGTTAGTAAGACAAGCTACTCTACATCTTGAGTATTCTTTGTATTATTCCATTTGGTAATGTACAAGTGTATACTTATCAGGTAATAAGGTATTTTGGGATTGTATTACATTTATTTTGGATGGGAATCATGAATGTAAATGGGTGAGTTACGTTATTTTGTAATCCCACTAATAGAAAAATGGGGTTGTGCACACCACTTCATATTTTGTCTCATCCTTGGGATATTTTCTACATGTACTTTGTAAGGGGTGATGTAGAGTATATTTGAATTTTAATAAGGGAACTCATCCAAAAAAACCATGGATGATCGAGAAGGTGTTAAACACAATGGCCACATTGAGAGGTGGGGTGAATCAATGTGAGATAAATTTAAACCTTTTTACCAATTAGAGGGTATCAATCATTACATTATCACATTACATCATCATATGAATCATCGAAATCAACCATGATTCATAAGAATAATCATCACATCAAGAGAGACACAAGAATATATGTAATTTTGATCTTCATTTATGGTAATGGAAGACTACAATCTTCTCGATTATAATCAGCTGAACTAATGAAAATAGTACAAGCTGCAGTAACATGACCCATCATAGTTTTCTTAGCTCCAACTAAGTGTTACACTGAAATATCATCATCATGAGAAATTTTTCAACCTTGTGCCTAATACTTAAAGTTCACTTAGCTAAACTAGATTGAAAGTGAGTTTGTTCCTACCCTTTTTCCCCCCTCTAGGTAGGTTGGCGCTCTTCCTCTTAAGGAAAGGTGCATGAAGCCCTTGTTGGCTCTCCTTTTTCCTTAATAGGGTGTGCCACTGGCACTCTTTACCCTCTTGCAAGGTGCACCAGCCCCTATTTGGTGCCCTATCTTCTACTACAAGGTGCACCAGTGGTGTTTAGAGGGAAAAAATCAAATCTTCAAGGTATTTCTTGAAGGTGGATGAGGTAGAGGATCATTCCTAGCTTCTAAGTGAGGTGGCATTTGGTTCCCTAACCTAATGGGAGGATCCCTTAGACCTATCCTCTTAATATTCAACCTAATCTATCCCTTTAGCCTTATAAATTGAATCCTCTCTCCATTGTGAGGTGAGGAAGGACTATGTTACTCTTATGTCGATAGAATTTCTAAGTTATCCCTATCATCCTTTGGGAGACAAAATACCGTCCTTTGGGAGGTGGACTGTCATCCTTTGGGAGGAAAAGTATCATACTTTGGAGGCTTGGCTTGGATTGTTGGATGGAAAGTTGTAGCATTAAGGATAGGTTGTGACATTCTTTCCCTATGTAATTCTATGTATTTCCTTGATTAAAGTAATACAAAACTATTTCCATAAATATTGTTGTGTTGATAATGTTTATAGCTTTCTTCCTTAACTATTAACCTAGATCAATTCATATCTAGATATATGTTTGTACTATTTGTTTGTTTCCATTTTCTCTATAGGTTTTTTTAGATCAAGATTGAAGGCTTTGAAACTTGGATCAATAAAGAGGACTTGTAGACCTTAGTTAAGTGATCTATATATCAACTTGCATTTCTATTTGATCTAGGAAAGTATATTGTATTATGTACTTGATTTGAAATAGATCCACTTGGACTAGGGATATTTTTCTTGAGTATGTTTGAGTAGATTTATCTGCTAATAAATTTGGGTACTTTGCTGGGGAGTAGCATAGATCTAATTTCATTTTTCTTTGATTTCATGTCTCTTTATCAATCCTTTTTCTAGCCTTTAGAGACCTGCATATGTTTGTATTTTGTCTTTTGAAAGTTGCTTGGACCTCCTTGACTCTTGTTGGGATTAGTACTAGACCTATAGCCCTTCTCCCTTAGGAGATATAGCCTCTCTATATATATGGCATACCTAGGTTGCACATACAAAGCACCAATATATTGTTGGAACTTTTTTCCTTAATATTAAGTGGGCTAATGTAACTCTTTGCATGTGTATAATGTACTCCATCCCTCTCTAAAACTCTGGTGTAGTGTATTAAGGTGCGCCATCCCTTCAAAACTCAAAGATTAGCTCAAATTTCCTTGATTTTTTGCTTTTGTTCTAGTGGATAGCGATCTATAGGCTGTATATTGTGGCAATAGAGCCCCTAGGTACAACATTTCCTTTGTTTGGAGTTGATTTTGTTGATTATGTATGATTTATTAGTCAAGTGAGTGACTTCGCTATGGAGGGAAATTTCAATCCCTGCCTATTGGTCCAGTCTTTCTATCCCTGATCACATTGCCAGATATCTTTAGATCTATTTAGATCATTAGATCTAATATCCAAAACCTTCCTCCACCCTCAACCATTGAGTTTTCATTTCTTTTTGGTAGATTTGGAGCAATTCTTGAGTATTTTGGAGTTGTTTGGATGCTTTCCATTTTACTTTTTCTTTTCGGAATGATTGGAGTGTTGTAGACATTCTCTTATCTTTTGTTTGTAGATCTGAAGAGTTTAGTTAAAGTTTCATTTTGATACATGCATTTAAAAATCGTAGTTCTTTCTTATTTTGTTTTATACATCATTAATATTTTTCGCATCTTTTATTTCATTGCGCTTCTTGGGCTATTATTGAAAAAAGTTAGAGTTATTGCAATCGAGGAAGGAATTCTTATTTTCTTTACTGCTTAGTTTCATTTTGGTTTGAAAAGAAAAATATTTCCTTACCTTAGGTAGTTTTCAACGAAAAATAAATGTGCATCGTCATGTATCTAGGATTTACATTATTTTACATTTATTGTCTACACCTTATGCATCCACTTAACCGCATAAGATAAAATTAATGTTAGCTTAGGATTAAAATAATTTAGTAATTGTTTGTAGGTTAGAGATGTGTTCCAACATCTTTAAGCGTGGCAGCTGAATTATATTTTTGCACTACATCCCAAGGGATTGTTTTTCTTCCACGTACCAACCGATATATCAAATGGATTTTCATGTACCTTTGGTTTTATACAAAAGTAATTCACGTACTCAGTAGTATATCGAAATGCTCTTGTCATACGGTTGTGCATTAGACAACACCATTATAGAGTTGAGATCCCCCATACCTAGCATATATCGAGAGACCCTATTAGGATTCCTTTCAGCGACTGAGTTAACCTTTTGGTCATCTTCGCATCGCAATACACTGAAAAAGTGTGGCATGTGGCTTCCCAACACCCCATGTCATCATCCTCTGGCCTTCATGCTGTCGATTTGCCATCAACTGGTGACTCCATAGTTAAGAGTAAAAAAGGAAAGGTTAGATATCCTTTCTTGTTGTGAAAGGACATGCACCTTAATTACCTTTGTCCTTGCATGGATGAAGCTTCTAAGTTGTTTAAAGATATTATTATTCCTCAACAACCGCCTCTAATCAATTATCGTAAGTTGTCCCTTGAAATTCCATTGCTTGATAAATTGGTCTATCCAGTTCCATCCTTGGTCGATCCAACTCTTTCTTTAGATAATGAAGAACATATCGTTCATCCCTCCCTTCCTTTTAAGAGTGAAGTTAAAGTGGTTGAGTCGATTTCATGTCCAACCGATCCCACTCCTTTGTCAGAGAGTGTTAATATTGAAGTAGTCTATTTGGCAGAGTCATTGTCTTGTCCCTCTCTTCCAGTTGAGAGTGAACTGAAACCTGTTGAAGTTTTCATGGTTAGTTTCGATTGTTCTATGCAAGAGGAAATTTTTTCTCTTTTGACAGAATTCTATCCAAGTAACAAGGTTATTTCCTTTGACTGGAGTAATATAACAGAATCCCATCTTCATTCAAGTGTTCCTTTCCATATATCTATGCGACTTATCACTAAGAGTATGCTTCACACTATTGTCGACGAAAGGGATTCTATTAGTATTCTATAATCTACTGCTTGGAAACCCATAGGTTCTCCTCAGTTTGTGACAGCTACCGATCAAAAAATGGAATTTGATAGAAGACCTAATGTGCCTTTAGGGATCCTTCCTCATCTGCATATCACTTTAGAAGGGAAAACATTTTTTATTGATGTTATGGTAGTCCAAGGTCTGTTAGATTTTAATCTTCTCCTTGGGTGATGTTATGTTTACGCCATGGAATCTATAGTGTCCACAATATTTCAAGTGATATATTTACCCTATGATGGGAATATTGTGACCATTGATCATCTTTCCTTTGTTAAAACTGATCATCGTATGACTCCTAGCGATCATAATTTGTTAAATGTCCTGCATGTTCTTTTTGTTCCTTCCCCTTCACCTACTGTGTCTCTTACCTATGAACATTGTGAAGAAGCTCAGTGGTTTGAAAAACTTAGATTTTTATCCTCATGAGGAATATTTTGGGGCATGTCTCCACTCTTTGGACATCATACCAGGGTTAAGTCACTAGTTTATTATGTAATGGGGAAACCTACCAGCCTTTGGACATCATGTTGGCTAACAAATACCTATGAGATTAGTTCCAAGTCTATTTCAAGCTCATTAAAAAATGAAACAGATACTCGTACGCATAATTCCCATTTTGTGTCAAGATCGTTAAAAAATAAAACAAATGTCTCGTGAGTATAGTTCCCACTATGTGTCAAGCTCATTAAAAAATGAAATAGATACCTATAAGAATAATTTCCACTCTATGTCAAGCTCATTAAAAAAGGAAAAAAATACCCGTGAGCATAGTTCCCACTCAGTGTTAAGCTCGCTAAAAAATGAAATAGATACCTGTAAGCATAGTTCCCATTCTATGTCAAGCTCGTTAAAAAATGAAACAGATGTCCTGTGAGTATAGCTCTCATTATGTGTTAAGATTGTTAAAAAATGAAATGGATGTCCTTAAGCATAGTCATTTTTCTATTTCAAGATTGCGTAAAATTGAAACAGGTTCCAACAAGCACATTTATTCTCTGTTTCAAGCTTGTGTAAAAATGAAACAGGTCATTTTGAGCAAAGTTTCATTTTCGTGTCAAGCTCATTAAAAAATGGAACAGATTCGTCTATTATGTAAAGACTCAATATTTGAACCTTCATTTCATCTACTTGTGAAGAATACAAAACAAATCTTGGGGGCAATGCATCCACCCTTTGTTGGTTTTAAGCTACTTGACAGTTATATTGAGGGAAAGTACCAACCACTGGATATCATGTTCGGAAATCATCTGTCAATGCGAGTGATTTTGAGCATAATTTCTTTTAGTTTAAAGCTCACTAAACCATGAAACAACACTTTGAGCATAGTTCTTATTCTATGTCAATATCGTTAAAAAATGAAGAAGATACCCTAAGCATTCTTTCAACCGATCTTTGTGCTCGTTAAAAATAGTAACATGGTGTTGAGATTACTTTTCATTTTCCATGCTATGGTTAAAACATAAAAATTGGTTTGAGCTTACTTTTCTCTTTTTCATGCTCTAGATTCAAACATGAAAAAGCTTCCAAGTTCCTTTTATACCCTTGGCATGCTCATTAAAACCTTAGTGAAGAGGTATTGAGTGTACTTTTACTGTTTTCAGACTCATTAAAATTGGATTATGAAAAAAGAACCCTTATAGAGTCCTCTTTAAGCTCTTCTCAAACTCTTAAAATGTGAAAATATCTTCGAGTGAACTTGTCTTCTTCACAATCGTAAAAAGACCTGAAGAGTCATCTTCCTAGTGATAATTTACCCCTTTTTCATACCAGGGGGAACTACTTATGAAAAAGGAGCACTCTAACCAATCATTCCTGGAATATTTCTCCTAGGCATCATTTTATACCTATTTGGGCCTTAGGGACTAAATTTATCAAAAAGTTCACCCTAGATTCTTCTTGGTCATTGTAGACTTTCTAAACATGAAATTATGATGTTGGTGCTATCGAACAAAGACTCTCTCAACTAGTAGAGTTGGAAGAAGAACATTTTTCCACAGGATATCATCAAAACATTGAGAAAGAATGAAATAATGTATGGCATGATCCGTGCACCAAGAGTAATCAATTTTAGGTTGGAAGACTTATTATTATGTATGATAGAAAATTCTTCAAGCATCAGGGTAATTTAAAAACACATTGGTTAGGACTGTAAGTTGAAATTTAGATCACTACTGGAAGCACGGTGCAATTGCGAAAATTTGATGGAACACCTTTCAAAGGACTAGTAAATGGAAGTTTTCTAAATCCTTATCAGGATACTCATGACTTAGTTGAGTGAAACAAAGAGAGAAAAGAGGAAAGAGAAAAATAAGAGAAAAAGAAAAGAAAGAGAAAATAATAAGAAATAAAGAAAGAAATAAAATTATTGTTTAACCATAGGAAATTCAATGTCGTAAAATCAAAGACTATTGCAAAGTGATAGTAACTCGCAAACATAGGAAAAGCATCAAAGACTCTCTGTCTGTCGTAAGTGGAAAAATGAAGGTGAAGACAACCTGTCTGTCGTAGGGAAAAAAAAAATAGAAGGAAGGATATCAATCGCAAGAAATAGTGACATTTTCATAAGATGAATTCGGGTCACATAAACGAAATCTTTCCATCATTAAATTGAAAATCCCAAGATATTTTGGTGGCATACATTTTGGGTCACTTAGGTAATTATTGTACCATAACTACCACTAATGTTACATGCGAGTGGTGGTTTCCTTGTAATCATTAAGATGATTACCCATGTGACAAAAATGATAAATAACTTTCCATTGATTGTCCACATGTGTGAAGGACTGACTGATTGAATGGGTAGAAAGTATCAAGATTTTCACCCAAGTTTTGTTTCATTCTGCTGCATTTTAGAAGAGAAATTGTTATCTGGAACTACAAGATCTCAAGTAAATTTTTTATAGAGCATGATTATTTCTATTTCTAGCACTAGCATAGATGCAGAATCAGCAATTGATACTACATCACCCATGCTCATTATGGAATACAATGATATTTTCCATTGCAGAAAGGAGTTGTGCTAGAAACTGAACAAGTTCTGTTCATCCCTGAAGTAAGTTTACGACCTGACCCACTTGGTTCATCAACTAAGAAACGTTCTAGTAACCGCATTAAGAAATTCATCTGAGCACTAATGATTGAATATGAAGAAATACCAGTTTAAATTCAACTACTAGATGATATTCCACCTAAACCATTGGATGCACTCACTAGTAGAACCACTAGAATGAAAACTATCCATTGGTAAAATCCATCAGTCCGAACCAAATTTCGTATAACGATGAACAATGACGAAATCCTACAACATCACCATCAACTGTACAAGAAGCTAAAGATATATTTGGGGATGATTACTTGAGGGAAGAAGAGGAGATGGAATATTTCATCGATGATGGAGAAGGGTTTATGAAAATTTTCTTCCTGCGGGGAGGAAGAAGTCAAAGAAATGAATATCCAAGAAAGCACCTAGGATTTCATCTTCTACTTTCTAAGAATTTTGGGATATAATTGGTGACGTCGATGAAATTTTCCCTCTCGTCGGTCCTACTCCACCAAAGTAGTGACTTTTCAAACCAAATAAAGAAGAAAAGCGGTGGCAGAGGCTGCATAGAAGATAGAAGAACAAGAGCACTATGTGCCAAGGCCATCGACCAAGTTTCTCAGACTTAGGAAGCATTGATCGACAATGCAAAATTGGATAAATTCACAGAGGAGGTTTGTACTGCAGAGACAGAAGAAACTGAGATGAATAATGAAATGAAGAAGTTACCCTTAGTATAGAAAATGGCTAAGGATGCGTAAATGAAAAAAATTCAATAGAAAGTTGTAGTGTTGCACACTCAACAACAAAAGAGGACTGAAAAAGTCACAGAGTTGCAGGTTGAAGAAGAAATAATTATCGACATCATTCATCCTATACATAAAAAGGTGCAATGAGCAGTAAAGGTCACAAGACTCATAATGTCAGAACACATTAGTTTTGACATTCTCAAATAATTTTAGAAGGAAGAATAAGACGTTTGGTGAGAAACATGGGAAATAGTGAAAATATTTCAATATTTTCAAAGAAAAGTCATCACAAATGTAGAAGTTATGGAGTAGAAAAACATGGCTTGAGACGAGACATGAGTGATTGTTAAGGGCATGTTGTATCGAGGAAAATAAAATTAGAATTCAATTATCTCTCTAATTGGAAGAGAAATATTCCAGTCATAGTGATAAGAAGGTACAAAAGAAGCAGACGAAGGAAGAGGATAACTTGCAGAAAAATCAATTATGGAAGGAAGAACAAGGTAGAATTAGAAGCTACAGAGGAAGCTGTGATGGAGGAAGATAGAAGTAGATAAGAAAGAAAGAGATAAGATAGAATAAGTAGTCATAGAGGAAGCTGCATTAGGATAAGAGTTCGTGAAAGAAGAGAAGCCATGACAGAAGGAAAGGATGTGACGAGATCAACCATGATGGAGGGAGCCATGGTAGAAAAGGTGTGCAATGGTAGAATGACTGAAAAGGACATATTGGGGGATCATGGGTACCAATTTGGATAGATTCACATGTGCTCTAAGGAATAAAATCATATTTGTACTTTTGGATGATAGTGCATACTAACAAGTGCAACAATAATAGGAATGACAACGTGTTGGCTAATAGAATTAAGTCAATTGAATGTGACATGTAAAGATCCTATAAAAGAAAGAACCCAAGTTATATGGTTACTTACTTATTTGTGGTTACTTAATTTCTTATTTGCTTAATTTCTAGTCAATTAGGTGTGTTAGTAAGAAGAGTTAGTCGATCCAAGCTGTGTGCAGATTGACAGTAGAGTAAAAGAGAAGGGTTAGTCAATCTGGGATGTGTGTGTATCGACAATATAGTAAAAAGGGAGAATATTGAATGAAGGAATATTATAGAGAATGAGAGGAGAGATAATATTGCATAGATAGGATAAGACGAGCTAAAACATGGTCTGCAACTGAGTGCACAGACAAAAGGTGCCATATATTTCTCATTTCAAATGAAGAGTGACTTTGTGATTTTTCGAGATGGGTTTCCATATTAAATATTGTTTCATTGAGTGGATGATGAGCGTGTTTATGTCGCATAAATGTATATGATGAATGCATGTGATGAATGTGCTTAATTCGCAGGAATGCATATTGTGAATAAGTATTTATGTATTTTCTTATGAATGAGGTGTCTTATGCATGAGTCAAATTGGTGATAGATAACCTTTGTGTTAAATATTATATTACTGTTATAATCTATTTAGACAAATAATTTAAGTAGTGTATTATATGCACATAATAAGAATAAGTAATACACCCATTGGCTTTGGTTGAGCTAGTTGGTAAGGTTCAAAGGGAGAAGAAATCCCCACCCAACTTCATAAACCTGGTTCTGGAAGTTACCCATAAGAGATATCTTGAGTGAGACTACATTTGCATCGTAGGTGCTTTGAACTAAGCCTTGCTCTATGAGGCCGATATATTGGGATGTGTTGTGTAACAGAAGGTCTAAACCCGGGTGGAAGGGAAAAAAATGAACACATTATGAAAGTAATAATCAATGAATGTTACATAATATATGTGCCCACTTAAATATGTTGGGGAATTGGACTGCATACATCTAAGTGAATAAGTTCCAATATTCCTTCTAACTTATATATTAAATCCTAATTTCATAAGCATTTAATACATTTTCACAATAACAACATACACTAGTGGAAAATCAAAGATTAGTGACCAGGAGACCAAAAATTTTGGTCACCACAGTTTTTTTCAAGGGATAAATGACCAAAATTAATAAATTTAAGTGAGATAACTAAAAAAGACCAATATAAATGACCACTTTTGGTCACGGGATAAAAAACAACTAAAAATGACCAAGATAAATGGCCAAATTTGGTCACGGGATATTTAGACTAAAAATGACCACATAACATTTGGTCATTTATTTGGTCATTTTTAGTTGTCACTCCGACAGTGAAAAAAATTACAATTTTGACAATGAATTTGTACATTTTACTAAATTCTAACATATATATAATATATATTTACACGTTCTTGTATTAAAAAAATTGAATTAATGCAACCGAGCTATATGTTAATTTGGACATAACCTTGGCATATAAAAAAACCCACTAAACCTTGGCATATAATGTTAATTATAAGACTAATTTGCATGACCTTGGCATATAATTATAGTTTTTATAGGATAATTTGGACATGACCTTAGAATATTATAATTATAGTTTTTATAGGCTTTTTACATGACCTTGCAGGCATATAATTATATAAGTTTTTACAAGGATCGACAAGACCGCTAGTGGAAAAAACAAAAGCATAAAACATATGGGTGATATAAACAATGTCATAATTTGCAAGTTGTAATTAACACGCATTAGGATGATGTACTATGCATAGAATCACTACTACATATGGCTCAAATGTCCCATGACAGTTTGCCACGAACAAGTTAAAATTGGTTTTTTTGTGAAAAAACAATTTAAAATTTTGGAAAAAAATGAAAATGTCCCTGACAATCATCGCTATAGTGATTCATAGTCCATAATGTTGCTATAGCGATGGATGTTAGTCGCTATAGAAACGTATATTACATTTGTCTCTAGAGAAAGGACGAGAAAGAAATCCCAAAACATCGAACCTCAGAGCTATTGATGTTACCCTACAAGATGAGCAGCTCACTGCAAAAATCATTCCCAAAACGCTAAACCCCGAGGTCAAGGCACAAAATGCATTAATTCTTTGAATTTCAGTCTTTCCAGATGACATCCTGAGATTCAAGGTCGACGAGGATGTGGAGAAGGATGGAAAGAGCAAGCGGTTTGAGGTTCCTGACATCTTAGTGGAAGATATGGAGGACAGACGTCTTTGGCTGTAGAGAATCAAGCACGAGCAGGATGGACTTTCTTCCATTTATCTCATCATTGGCTATGAGGCCATCTTGCATCACAATCCACTGGAAATCTATGTGATAAGAGGTAAAAGTGAATGTCTCGTCTCGTTTAATATCAAAGTGATTTTCCAT
>LPNX010317795.1:3226-21718 GCA_001517045.1 Pseudotsuga menziesii | reverse complement strand
CAGTGTACACTGTCCACAAGACTGTAGGAGTGTATAGATTCATAGAACACTCGTTGATGCTAAAATGTTATCCAAGTAAAGAAATACTAATTAAACAAAAGTTTCTAGAACTCTCCTAGAGCTTCTTTTCACATTAACATCAATAAAAAGAGATTTGAGACCTGTCAACTCTCCATTTCCCTCGGGGACTTGTTGCTGAGAGAAACAGACTGTTGTGTAGAACATTTTTCCATGACTTTGCTACATCTCCTTTGTGTCCCACTTCAGGTTCTTGTTAAAGTTTTCCCCGCTGCATGCAAGTCACATCATTTGCATGAACTGTATTTATGTTTATATTTTAAAATTATTTTGTCTATATGATCCACTGAGAAATGTGCATAAGCAAGATCTAGATCCAAGAATAAAATGTCATATGCTAGACATTTTCATATTCTTATATTTTTTGGGACTTATTTATCTTTTGACGTGTTTTAACAGCAACAATTTGCTTTTGTTGAAGATTTTTTATCTCTTAATTTAAGCTTATTTGAGCCTTCAATAATGTTTCTAGGTGTAACCTAATTAACGAAAGTTGGGAAAGATTTGGGGATGTCAAGGTCACTGACAGGAGTCCGATATGGTATTTATGCAAATATCAAATAAAAATTGCAAATAGGATGTGTTTGGCATGGGGATGTAAGATGAGCCACATAATTAGATATGGAAAGTCTGCACAAATGATTATTACCAGAATGAAGACAACAAATATTCAAGAGTAGAAGTACCATGTAGAAGTACCTTAGTGAACATTCTTGTTTTTTATTAAGCAACTTATAGCCAGTTATCGATCAACTACTTGTTCTAACTACTTAACCAGTTGAAGATGGCTTCATTTGTCTCTGGATGCTGGTACAATAGTCTGTTATGATTCACCATTAAAGTTTATTTCCAAATAATTGGTGGAATTTATGGCTTGGTGGAATCAGTTGTTGGGTTTCCTTTGGAGGAGTCAGCTTAGACAAATCTGGAGTTCAGATCTGGTGAGGTTACCTTCAGTTAAATTTTCTTTGGTGGGATCATTTCGAGTATTTTGTTTCTACTATTTTAGGATTTACAGATGGAAAGTTTCCTTATTCCAACATCCTCCCTGGACCAACTATCAAGCATTCTTGCTTGACTCAACACTAAAAAATATTGAAGAATTCAAGATTCGTAAGGAATTTTAATGACCAGAAGTCTTCACAATCAAAACTCTTGTTCAAATTGAGCTGCTCACCAGGGTTGCATTCTCCCTTTGGTCTTTCCCACCCAATTGGCTTGCTCGAAAGGGATGAGGCTAGTTGCAAGTCCCAAGTGAATTTGGCAAGATAGACACCCCTTAGACCTAGCATCTAAGCTGAAGAAAGTCCATGTTATGTGGTGCAACCCCTTGGGGTGATTTTTTGTAAGGACTTTTGTCACGTTCCTATCCCTCAACCAGTGAAGAGGACGCAACGAACACATAAGCAATCAACCGGGAAAATCGCCCCATGGACATTGACAGAAAGAAAATGCTGAAATAAAACTTAAAAGCATACACAGATGCACAGTCTTTATTCATACAGCGGAAGCAAACATACATAAACTTTTCTAGCATTGATCATGTTCATCATTTCACATAATACAATATATAAATTGCAGAGGAGAAGTAACAGACGCACTTATCTTTCGATGAAGGACTTGCCCGCAACCAGCTACGTCCCTGCAACGTTTCACCCAACCGTAGGCTAGCTTGCTCATCAATCTCTCAGCAACGCTGCCACCCCCAAGCTGGGCATGATTCCTCAAGGATTAAAGGGGACAATTGCAAGCTTACATATAGCCAAGGGACACAATCAGCCAAACCAAACAAAGCTGGGTTTCACAGGCTTTCAACAGACAAGCCAAGCCAGCACATCCCAAGGGGAAAACCACTGCATACCAGCAGCAAAACAACCCTTCACAGTCCTGCAAAGATGGAAAAACAACCAGGGAAAGATCCCAAACAAACACTGGGCACAGCTCAAGCCCACAAGGCAATTCAGTGTTGGTTTTGGCCCTAACATGGCCAAAAAAACTCAGCCACAACCCAATCTCACAACAAAACAATGGCAACAACCACATCCCACAATAGGGAAAACTCAGCCAGCATCCATGGAAAATTCAGACACATACCACAGCAGGAAACGGCTCACTATGAATGCACAGTGGCCCCAAATGTAATTGAGCACCACAGCTAACCAAAAACGTGGGGAAGACAACAGCCCCTAAACCAAGACAGTGAGCACAGCTCTCACATGGGAAATCGACCTCAACGGTCTATGCATGAGGAAAGGCTTACACCCAACAGCCAAATACACGGGAAAACATACCCGATTTCTGCGTGAGAATTTCTAGCCTGCGCGTGAGGATGAACTGCACGTCTCTCTGCGCGCGAATCCACAAACCAACGGACAGCGCGAGAGTGAACCACTCTCTGTGCGTGAAGGTGAAGGACGCGGCCAGCAAAATGGGAGCACAACCCACGAACAACCAAGAGAGCCCCCCCAACTAGTGCGTGAGGAGCCAACAGACCAAAATCATGGTGAGAGTGAACAGACCAGGGAAGGGTGCGTGAGGGAGAAGAATGGGCAGATGTGGGTGGAGTGAGCAAGTGGGTAAGGCTGACAGCCTGCCACAACCACCACCACTTCAGCAATAACTCCCCCAACCACCAGCTGAAGCATTAAAGAGGTTAACAAGGGAAGATGGAAAATCAACAAGGTGACAAAACATGGGTTTTTTTCCCCCATAACCAAGGTTTGACATCCCCCACCCCTTATCCTTTGGAACCATACCCTTTTCATTCAACGTTGCACTGTTGTAGCTGGTTGTGGTTTTAGTTTATTTGATGTGCGTGTTTACATGATGCCATATTAAAATGTGCCGGATAGCATGACATACCATCGGCAATTATCCCCCATTGCCGAAACATACACAACCAAATCGATGGTGGGGATTTTGCCTTGAGCTCCTCACCACTATTAATTACAATATATACATCATGCAAACGGGGTCAAAACCGGGGACATTACAACTTTCAACGAAAAAGGTTATTTATTCTCCAGGCCAAATTTTAAGTTTTGTGTTTCCTTCTCAACTCTTCCACCCACAATAATGGGCTCTTCATCAAATTTCTCCATTTTCAAAACTCCTATTCTATCTCCTACATAACTTCATCATCCTATTCATAACATCTTCATTCAGATTTCAATTGACCGACAATATTGCACATCCATTATATTCTGTTTTCCAAGGTCTTTGCTTTGTGCAATTTGTTGAGTTTCTACATATGTTGAACTTTACAGACTTCCACTGCTGCTAGTATTAGTGGCTCAAGCCAGCACCTCCCAATTGTAAAATTATTCAAAATCACTGTCTGGAAAATTATCTTGAAAAGGTTTTGCAAAAAGCTGTTATTCATCTTTTGAAGAATTTATATCTGAATTTGGAATCATCAGATGAAAAAGCTTATTCTATAAGTGTAGATCAGTTTGAATGTGATATAATTGCTTACTTATTTTTAGTATTTTTTTCAGGTCTAGGAGAGGTTGAGGTTAATGATATCGATTTGTCTTTTTTCTGAATGTTGAAAACAAATCCCTGCCAGACTCATAGAAAACCCAACCTAGTCACAATATTGTAATTATTGCCTTATTCAGGTTCCAATCCAGGTTCGGATATATGATCATCTTTGAACAACTCCCAAGGATCCTCCTCTTTTGTGCTTGTAATATTTAGTACGAATTATTACCTCTGCAATTGGTTGTATTGTGGGGTGGCACATGGGAACTGGTGATCCCTCTAGCTAGAAGTAGATCCCCATCCTTATACAATCAGATAATTTTTAGGGTCTCCTACTATTTCTGCACAACCACTTCTAGATTAGTGACCTTTATAGGTACATGCGGTGCCTCTAATTTCTTCTTTCCCTTATCTTTATGTCAATATTATTTAAATTAAATGATATCTATTGAGGATTTCTTGGAGAAAGGACAATATATATTTTAGTAGGTTAAGGAGATTCTCATACTAGCCCATGATAGCATAAAATCCCAGCAGGACCAGCACCACAGTGAGTATGAATTTGAAGAGGGAGATTGTGTTTTCTTGAGGCTACACCTTTACAAGCAAAGGTCTCTCAAAGATAAAGGGGTGGAGAAACCTGGACCTAAATACCATGTGCCTTATAAGTTTCTATAAAGGGTGGGACGAGTTGCATATACTTGAGCTGCCATCAGGGTCATGAGTGCATAACCATTCATGTCTCATACCTGAAAAAAGTGGTATGGAATTTTTTTTTAAATTCAATGTTTTACCTCCCCTAAATGATAAACGACATATTCTTCTGATTCTAAGGTATTTTTTGGTGACTGTAGAAAATAAGTTGAGGACTAAGGTACTGTTAGAATACCTCATTCAGTGGAAGGATTTTCCATTGGAGGATACCACGTGGGAAAGACCTAAAATATTGCAACATCCAACACTAAATTTGTTTTGGAGCGAAGATGTTGAACCAGGGACTTTGTTTTTAGCTAAAAGTTAAAACTGGGTGAATCATTGTATGATTCATACTACAAACTAGTTGAAGTAGAAAGTCCACTCCCAAAGAGAAACACTTCTAATGGCTATAGAAGAATTCTAGCATCTAATAGACTCTCCCACTATGAGTGCAATGTTGTGTTCTATGCCACTGTGAGTGCAATGTTGTGTTTTGAAGATCTGATTGGGCCTCTAAGACTTGTTGATTATATAAATGCTTGTTTACCACCCTATTCTCTTAATGCAAAATGATAAATTGCACCCCTATGAAGAAAACCCTTCCAGCTGTACTAGTCACCCATTGATGAAAGAATGGAGGATCTAGTGAACACACCATTATCTTTTGAAGATGCACTTGTTTCATTGTTTGACCATAGTGATCAAAACTTCAAAGGAATGTAAAAACATTGTAAAAACATTGTTAGGAATCCCTAGGTTACACCCCTATCATCCTAAACTAGCCTAGCTGCCATCCCCTTCAACCCTAGCCAACTTATCCCTCAACGCAAGGCCATTTGCATCACTGATATGGCCTATAGAAATTAACGGCCTGCGTTACACTCACCTTGGATTGGATGCTTTCCTCCATGATCCTAAGGCCATAAATCTTCAACGCAAGGGCTCTAGGCTCCTTATTCAGCCATCTTCATACCTCTCAGCCCTCCATAAACTCTTAACTGTAGATTCATAAAGGAGGCAACCATCACCATATTTCCTTAGCTCATTTGACCCTACACCAACCTACCAACATCCCTTTGACACCTAAGCTATAAACTCTCAAACGTTGCACACCCTAGGCCCTAGTATAGTCCCAAAGATAATTGTTGGTTAAAATTTGTCTGGTTTGTCTTCCCATAATTCCATCCTACCACAAGGCACCTACTTTATTGTGATTGTCTTCTCAACCAGCCATCTATTGGACACCTAAAACATAAACACAAGAAGATCATAAAGCTTTACCATCTGATCTATTTTGGATTCTTATTTAATGGTAAAGATCAGTATTATTAATCTCTGCAACTTGTTGGAATTCTTCCCATAAGCATGACATATGTATTTATCCTTTGATTGGGCATCTTGAATAACACTTGTCATCGTATTTATCTTGCGTACTATCATACTGAAAATTGCATTCTTAAGTTGAAGATTTTTATTTTGATTTTCATTGGCATTTGGAATATTTGGGTATTATATCTGTCCCACAGTGATACTTGGCATACATATTGATTAATTGATTGCTTCTATTATCAGTATAATTCCATTAGTGTAAGTTTAGTATTGGAAACTTTCCCATAAACCAAATCTGAACTACATATCACTACCTTGCAATTACAATACTGACATTGGGATTGTGTTTATACTTGGTGCAAAAACTTTGGAATCCTTTTCATCACTCTTGAAGTAAATAAATTCGAGATAGCATGGATATTGAAACATAAGAAGATCTGCAATTTCCGACAGCAGTACATGCTATGACATTCATATCTGTTTTATCATTGGGTTTGCTTGAGGCATACATACTATACACCTTTGAAATTCACACTTGATTTAATACTTCATTTTTGGAAATTGTTTTGGTCACCTTGATAGTTTTATTTCCTTGATATCTGCAAGAGAATCGTGTTATTTTAAGCATTTGATGAGTTTTATAACCATTCTGGAACATAACTACTATATAGTCAACAAATATGAATCATTTGGGCATATTGATTTAAAACTGGGAATCACTGACAGTGTAAATTCTCCTTCCTTTTGGCAAGCACTATAGATCAATATTTGGAAACTCTGAGATCTAGCTGCCTCCATTGAGGATGGTGCAAGAAGTAGCAGTAAAGTCTGAAGAATTGATTTCTCCCTTCAATTGTCCAATTTTTGGATCTATATATCTAAAAGTATTCTTACAGTTTCCAGAATCCATAGCATTTACTTTCTTATTGATAATAACACCTTTATTGGTTTTATGTCCAATCTATCCACCTGCAATATGTCTGTCTTATTTGAGCAAGGCAACTTTTTGTGACTTAACATCATAGTAGTTTAATATACTCAAGTCATGATTCTCTCTAGTTCTGCAGAGAGAAGGATGCACAAATTTTAGATGTTGCACTTGGTCTATATGGATTTTGTGATGATATTGTTTTCATAGTTTAACACCCTACCCTCTCTTCTTTTGGGGCAAGTTGTAACTCACTTCTAAATAGCTTGTGCTGATCAATTTATGTGTTGGATGATCATGTTCCATATCACATTTTGAATCATTACAAGAGTTTTTTTGGAGTTGGTTAAATATATTTGGGCTTCTATTTAAACTTACCTTCTTTTGTACCATAAATGATTTCATACTGATAAGAGTTCTATTTCGTTGTGATATGCTTCAAATCACAGATTCAGATGATGAGGTGTTGTTTGATGCCACACAAGGTCTAATGGAAAGGCTTGCAATAGAAGCGTATGAAGTTTCCATGGTAATTCCAATAAGAAACCTTGTAAATGGAGTTCTTAGAGAATGTTAGTCCATTGGTTTTGACTGCTATGTTGTCATTTTTCCACTGAAAAGGTGAAAACAAAAGCTAGGATTATGGGGGGTGACGTAGGTAAAGAACTTTGTCATGAAACTGTAAGAATCAATCCCGCTGCACTTGTAATGGGAACAAGAGGACTGGGGATAATAAAGAGGTAAGACCCTTTTATTTTGAATACTCTGCATCTCCTTGTAAGCTTAAAGTTGTGTTTAAAAGTTAGAGCATATCTGAAATGCGAGTATGCTATTTTTGGTTCAAATGTTTTGTTGTTTCTGACATCTTCTATGGTTTGAAGTGTATTGCAAGGGAGTGTGAGTGAGTACTAATTTCACCATAGCAGCTTCCCTATAGTGATTGTTCCTCCCAAAGGTAAAGTTCATTTACATTTTGTTTTCTCCTTATCAAATTGAAAGTAGTTGTTATGCATGGAGGTCTGGACCTGCATACAACATTTTGTTTTCATACAGAAACTTGTATCCAAATCATGTTGTTGGTTTTCGAAAGGATTCAACCTGCAAAAAAGTAGCAGTAAATATAGTTTCACAACCAAGCGTGTCATTTATCATGAAGTCTACGAATATAATAACGATATAACCATGATTATGATAAACAATCACAGCATATCAATAATATTATCATCAAAAAAAATAATAGTAATGAAATAATGAAAACAATAGCAACATACACACTATAACACACTTGGATTTAAATGGGAAACCTGAGTAGGAGGAGGAAAACCCACTGTCGAAATGGAAGAGCTTGGTTATATTTGGGAGAATAAGAGTCCACTAGTACAGCTGATAGCATAAGTTTGTAATAGAGATAATAGCTAACCTATTCAGCTTGGGAATAGGTCTCTACATAGCCTAAGGTTATTGACAATATCAATATATTGATCAATGACCCTATCTAATGGTTTGTTTGATCTTGACAATATTGATCATGCACTTTATTTATAAATTATTACATTGTTTGCGTCGATACCTTATGGGCTTTACTTACAAAAAATGCGGTGCATTTCCACACAACAGGATTATATAACACTGAACATTATATTTATCTGAATGTATAGATTTCAAAATATTCTACGAACTCTCATCTCTTTTGTGCTATTTTTACAGAGGCTGGTGACTAATTAGTATTATAGAAATCCGGCCAGATCTCTATTTCACATGGACACAAGGAAGCATGCTTGCATTTGGTATGATTTTAGTGCCAGTCTCAGGTGATTATGGACTAATCTATTTGTAGAAATTGATTGTGTGTATGTGTTGAGCACAAGTGATTCTAAAGTTTATCAGATCAAAAGTTCATATTTTGAAGGCAAAGTTTATCAGATCAAAAGAATAAACCATGACTGATGATATTGAGGCTGTTTCAAACAATTTTACCACTGGTATGCAGATATTACATTCCTAGAAGTCTTTTACTATTAGGAAACCTGACTGTGCAACATGCCAAATGAGTTCACATGGAAAAAAAAATAACAAGCAGTAGTTCTTTTTAGATTCGTGATTATAATTCATAGAAGTATTTTTTTGCATATACTATTATATATGATTTTATTCCAAAGTGGCTAGGTTGTATGGGTGTGGTTCATGTATGAATGTCATTGTGTTGTTATGGCATGTCACTAGAATATGTATGTATACATAGATAAAATTCATGAAATTTTTTGAGTGAATATAAAGTGAATTTTTCAGAGTCTAGAGTCCAAGAAAGAAAAACTCATGAATTTTTTTGATTATATATAGATATGGAGGGTAAAATATGATGGTTGTTGGCTTGATGCCTGAACTATGTCATGAACACTTTGAGACACACAAGTTAAAAAGAAATTTTTATAATTTTTGTTTGTTTATATACAAATATATGTTTGAAACAAGGACAAAGTAGGCATGTAGGAAATTGGGAATGTTGATGCTATTTGATGGGTTTTGATTATACTGGTGGTTGAGCATAACATCAAAATAGTTTGATGAGGAATTTTTTTTTCATTGCAATGGTTGATTCTATTTTATATATTTTGATTATACTAAAGGTTGAGTATATAAATATCACTGTGTTAGGAAACTATGTTCTAGTGGACTACGGAATTCTCTTACCATAGGAGGCTTATGCACATAATACGATTTCAAGCATTTGTAGATATTTGAATATTCAAATGTTGACAAACACTAATATCAAGGTCAATGATAATGTATGAATGTGCCAAATGATTAGGGTGTAGGAAGGAAATTTCATGGACAAAGACTAGGAAACATCTATACTTAGATACCATCCTTTGGGAAAATCTTATATAGTATAAATACAATCACCCTCAATAGAATCAACCTAGTATTTCCTGAGAATTGTAACGTTGGTCCTCTATTGTCATTATGTGCATGGCCATAAAATACGATTCTTTTTTTTCAGCTCAGCTTATCTTGTTCCAACAAGGCCAGCTCAACAAGCGGCTTCCTCCAAGGTTTCACTTCCCTTTTCTTTTTTGATTTATGTT
The DNA here is from genome assembly GCA_001517045.1 of Pseudotsuga menziesii. Lineage (NCBI taxonomy): Eukaryota > Viridiplantae > Streptophyta > Pinopsida > Pinales > Pinaceae > Pseudotsuga > Pseudotsuga menziesii. The sequence goes on along the minus strand of LPNX010317795.1, from coordinate 12,118 downwards.
TATTGCATATTTGGTAAAGTAGGTTTATATAGATTTTCTCAAATACACAATTCATACATTTTAATTTTTTGTTGCATTAGCATTTCCAACTTGTGTTTGGGTGCATTTGTTACACTTTTGCACCAAATCATACATAGTAGAATGGTGACTCCACAGGTAAAGCAATCTATTATTTATTTTTTTGGACGTTGGATTTGAGACTTTTTTAAATCATTCATTAGTTTCCATAATTGTCATGTCATTCACTAACCACATGACATATAAGGGTGAACTCCTTCACAGATTGCACTATGTATGCAGGTTTCTACCTGTGCAATCGAGCATAATTGTTTTGTGGATTCGTTGGTTATATTTCCTATTGCAATCCATTTCCTAGTTTAGAGCTGAGTTTTACTTTTCTTAGGTACTAAATAGTTGTAGATTTATACATTCAAGTTTAATTTTAACCAATTCTTAAATTGAATTTGTTAGATTAGATTTTATTATTTTGCACATGATCTTGGTTATTGTTGTTAGCTGTTGAACATGATAAATAATTTTCTTCATTGTTTTTCTCCTTTACAAGTGATATTTTTTTATTGGATTTTGCAGGAGTGAGCTTAACTTATAAGTGGGCCATTGAGTATGAAGAGCCTGCTATTGAAGATTTGCCATTCAGTATGAAGAACCCGATGTTAAGGCTTTCAAGCTGCTAAGTGTGGTTTTGAAGCTGCTGACGTGGGATCTAAGTATGGTTTAGTGCTGAGTATGGTTTTGAAGCTGTTGACGTGGGATCTAAGTATGGTTTTGCAGCCAAGTGCAAGTATGATGGTTTAGCCATTGTAATATTTTGAAAAGTGATGATTTTCCTGTAAAGTTATATGGAAATTGATATGAGTATTTGAGAAAACTCATATTTATTGTAATACTTTGACATCTCATATAATATAATTTGTGGTTTAAAACTTATATATATGGTTGTACTTTATGTTATGTACCAATGTTGTAATTATTAACTAATTTATGTGACATTGTATGATTTACATGTGTAGTAGATATTATTTACAAGTGTTGTAATTAATTATCATGTGACATTGCATAATTCACAAGTGTATTAGATGAGAATAAATGTATGATTCTTTTTTTTAATTAAACATAGTATCATATTAAAAATTTATATTGATTAATGATAGACACCATTCAAACTACTAAAATATAATGACCACACATAAAGCGACTAAAAATGACTAAATTAGTGACCAATATTTGAGAGATATGTGACCAAACAATGAGATATAAATGACAAAAAAAAGACCAAAATTTGCATATCAATGACCAAAAAACAGTTTTGGTGGCTAATTTACGGTCTTTTATTACGCGACCAAATTTGGTCATATTCTAGCTTGTCATGTGGTCATATATTTGGTCATTGATTCAAATACATGACCAAATCAATGATCAAATATATGACCAAATCAATGACCAACCGACGAGCTATAAAAGACCAAAATAAAAATGACCAATTTTGGTCGCGTAATAAAAGACCGTAAATTAGCCACCAGCGATTGCCAAACCAAAAGTGGTCATTGATATGCGGATTTTGGTCATTTTTTTGGTCACTAATGTCTCATTTTCCACTGGTGATAACATGGATCACTAAAAGAAACATAACCACAAGGTAAACAACAATTTACCCTCGGAAACCCAAAAGGAAAAAACCCAACAAAAATTCGTCAATATAGATTACCAGAATGCAATGACCAAAGAACAAGGTCTCATAAGAGAGAGAGAGCAAGAGAGAGAGAGAGATAGAGAGAGACCAAACCCTAAGCATAAGAGCCAAAAAACCAAAGACACTTGTCTTCCTCCTTCTATGTCCTTCCTTTTTTCTCTCTCTTATGTAATACATGAGTGAGTGAGAGTGTATAAATGAGGGAGGGAGCCTCCCTATTTATAGTGATTTCCTAATTAAAACATTAACCTAACTAACTAGGTTCTCCTATAAAAATGATAGGGATGACATAATTAGGTAAACTCACAATAATACTTATATTATTCTCTTTTGGGTACTTTTGACTCGAATTACAACAAAGGGTTACCTCATGACCTTTTACATCAGTGACATCTCCTGAAGGAGGAATAATAATAATGTAAAGTAAAAGTAGAATAATATTTGAAGTTACATTATTTCAATATTATCTACCTCAAATTACAAAATGTTTTCAATGTTTGAGCAATAATGAAAGATTATTGAAATTCAAAACATTTTATAAATAAAGCTAGTGCATGCAGATCTCATAAAAAATTCAAACAAATAAATACTTCAATCCATTAGACACATTATGTACCTTAGGAAAACCCTTGAAATCCATAAAATTAAATAATTACAGAGAATGATTTTACAATACTTGCAGATTACCTAATAAGAGATATCTAAGCATCACTAGAGAATAGCGATCACTTGGAATACTATCATGGCCTTTACAAGTGCATAGAACTATAATAATAAGATTATTCAGTCATACAATGAGAGGTAGAATGGTTTCATTACCTATTGTACAATACTGTCAACAATTTGTGCACTATGTACACTATACACACATTACCTATTGTGACTTCCTAGACTTGGTTCCAAGCTGTCACCTTGAAATTATCATCCATGTAGAAGATATGTTGCCTCCAGTAATTCAGTGGTGTTAACTACCTCTAACTGAATGTTAACTGATTTAACTAAACCAAACTGAAGTGAGTTAAATTGAATAAACTAAATGGAATTGAGCTGAATGTGAATTGATTAACTAATTTCTTGACCATTAGTTAGGATTTTAACTAAATGTATTTAGTGCTTCATAATAAGTTCCATCCACAAAAAACACTTTGCATAAATCGAGGAGTATATTCATCAATTAACTGAAACTTGCTTTCCACAACTTAGACTTAAATGATGTCTTTGCAATTCGATTTCACTGGAGGTATGACATGGGAAATTCAAATCCTTACTCGATATTTGTGCTCATCTGATTTATCATTAATTAATTATGCATGTTCAATGGATGTTTAATTAATTAATCATCTTTATCATATCATACTCAGAAGAATTGTTTCAAACCTATGATCATATGTATTACCCCAGGTCATATAGTCATATGCTAAAGTAAATAACTGCATGGGTAGCTAATCAATAAATTAGACTTAGAGAACCTAGTGACCATGACTAGCAATACATCATATATCATATCCTCATGAATTGATTCAACACAAATCATATGGTATTTATACAACACAAGACTGTTGAACTTAATACAACATAAGTTTCATACTTGATACAACACAAGTCTTTGACCTCGATACAACACAAGGTCTTGATCTTAATAAACCATAATATCATGATATTAATACAACATAAGATCAGAATCCAATCATCTCTCATGAATAGAACATAATAAAACATAATTTCATCAACTTAATACAACATAAGTTCTGAACTTGATACAACATAAGTCTCATGGAGAGTGACTTCTGAAGTGTATGAACTTTCTCATAGATAGAGGATTTTTCATATCTCAGAAGTGTATGAACTTTGTCACTGATAGAGGATTTTTCATCACATATGCAATCTTCTCGTTAGTAGTTATGTACTGAATTTTTACAATACCTTTCTAGATCATGTCTCGAATGAAATGATAATTCATTTCTATGTGTTTCAACTTGTCATGAAACACTGCATTTTTGGAAATATTTATACAAATCTAGTCATCACAGGTGATTATTGTAGGATATATATTTTCACTGAACAATCCTCCAAGTATCTTTAGAAACCATATTCCTACTCTGCAAACAGTACTAGCTACAATGTACTCATCCTTTGCAGTGTTGTAGGAAACTAAACCCTGCTTTCTTCTAGACCATGAAATCATAGCAAAACCGAAGATGAAAAAGTATCCATATGTTCTCTTTCGATCAACAATGCTGCAACCCCAATTAGAATTAGTATATCCAATAAATAATTCTCCTCCATTGGAAGAATACCTAAGTCCATAAGCAAGTGTACCACAGAGGTATCTCAAAATATGTTTACCTACAACCCAGTGTCTGTGTCTAGTATTGGTCATGAATTGACCCAAGATTATAACTACATAAGAAATGTCTGGCATAGAATGTATCAGGTAAATAAATTATCCAATCAACTGTCTATATAATGTGGGGTCCACTAGATTCGATCCAGTCTCAGTCTCATGGAGTTTCGTCGAATCGGAATCCATTGGAGTATTTATGGATTTACAATCCACCATGCCAAATTTGTGCAAGATGTTAACAGTGCACTTCCCTTGAGATAAAATATATCATCATTCCTCTACCAAATCTCATGTCCTAGGAAGTAGTGCATAAGACCTAAGTATTTAATATAAAACTCTGAGTTAAGCTCCCTCCCACACTAAAAAATAAGTCTTTCCTCTCGAGTGATGAAAAGATCATCAACATATAGGACCAGTATTGTTAGAATTTCATCATTAAGCTAGCATTATATTAGGATCTTTACTGAGAGAATAAGAAGCATAGCAATCAAACACAAGAGACAATGAACACAGTGTTTATCCTTGGGGAAACCATAAATGGTGAAAAACATGCAACTTCCTCAGAGATAGAATCGGCACCAAAAGTAGAACCCAAAACAACAAGTGATCTCCCGACAACAGTAGCCTTCTTCTTGTCTAGCCCCAGTGTCTTCTCCTTCCTCAACTATGCGCTACACTTGAGTGTGTATTAGTTGTGTGATAAATAAAGAGTCTAGCTCTCTATTTATACTAATCCTGACCTGACAAAAACCCTACTAGGGCCGACCTCACTAGGAGAGTCTAATAACCCTAGTTCCTCGGAATTGCGGGGACTTTAACCCTTAGACAATAGGAGGGTTACCCACAATGACCTGACATGACTTGTTTACATGATAGACCTTCCCGATAGGAACATCGGGGAATGACATAACTCAAGTACATCCTGGAATAAACATTGGGTTACAATATATAAGAAATACAAGTGAAATACATTCCAAAGTTACATATACATCAACACTCCCTCTTCACTAGGAAGGTATTATTTCGACACAATTTTCAGCACAAGTCTTGTTCTCTGTATCTTCTGGATCATCCTTGAGTCCTCATAATCTTCAAGTCTTCTTCTTATTCAATTCATATTCATCTTCAAGTCATATTCATCTTCAATTCATCTTCATCTTCAAGTCATCTTCATCATCGGATCTGGATAATCACTGGACATCATCACTAGAATTGGATCATTACTCGATCTGGATCATCACTGCTGGATCATCATCACTGGATCTGGATCATCACTGGATCTAGATCATCACTGGGTAATCATCACAGGTGCTATATCTTGATTCTTCTCATCATAGGAACCTCTATAGAGCCAATCCTTTTTCATACTAGATGTATCATCACAGAGCTAGTCCTTTTTCATACTAGATGTGGAATCACAGAGCTAGTCCTTTTTCATACCAGATGAGGCATCACAAAGCTGGTCCTTTTTCATACCAAATGTGGCAGCTACTCAGAGCTAGTCCTTTTTCATACTAGATGAGTCTTCACAAAGCTAGTCCTTTTTCATACTAGATGAGGCATCACAGAGCTGGTCCTTTTTCATACCAGATGAGGCATCATAGAGCTGGACCTTTTTCATACTAGATGTGGCAGCTACTCAGAGCTAGTCCTTTTTCATACTAGATGAGTCTTCACAGAGCTAGTCCTTTTTCATACTAGATGAGTCTTCACAGAGCTATCCCTTTTTCATGCTGGATGTGCCATCTACATAGAGCTATTCCATTTTCATACTAGATGTGTTTTCACAGAGCCATCCCTTTTTCATGCTAGATGTTGCATCTACACAGAGCTAGTCCTTTTTCATATTAGATGTGTCTTCATAGAGCCAGCCCTTTTTCATGCTGGATGTGGCATCTACACAGATACCTGACAATGGAAGGAACCAATCCTCTCACCATGTCATAGCTCTTACATCCGACCATGGAAGGAACCAATCCTCTCACCATGTAGGAAGGGCACAACACTTATATCTGACCATGGAAGGAACAAATCCTCTCACCATGTCAGAAAGGCTTAGCACAGACACATCACTTCCTCTTTGGAGGAATCTCAATCTAGAGAACACCAAGATTCTCCCTGAAGTACTCAAACTTCACCCTAGCCAATGGCTTAGTCAACACATTAGCTATCTGTTCATCCATCGCAACATATTGGAGCTTCACTGCTCCTCTCTGCACCATATCCCTGATATAGTGATTCTTGATCTTGATATGCTTCGAATTGTCATGGAATATTGGATTCTCTAACAAATTTACATAACTCTGGTTGTCACAGTATATACAAGTAGCATCTAACTAGAGATCAAATAAACCATATAGTAGCTTCCTCAGCCATACTGCCTCACAACTAGCTGAACAAGCTGCAACATACTCTACTTCAGCTATACTCAGTGCCACACAGAATTGCTTCCTGCTAAACCACGAGATCACGCCTGATCCCATACTAAAGAAACACCCTGAAGTGCTCTTCCTATCGATGGAACTGCCTACCCAATCTGAATCAACATAACCCTCCAGTTTAATCTTCTGATCAACCTTATACTCGAGCCCATAATCAACCGTACCCTTCAAGTACCTCAGAATATGCTTTGCAGTAGTCAAGTGAACATGTTTCTGATCTGTTAAGTATTGGCTCAAGGTGTTCACAACAAAGAAGATATCTGGTCTCCTATTCATCAGTTACATCAGGGACCCAATCATCTAACGATACATCGTGGCATCAACTGTCTCTGATGAAGCATCACTCAATAGCTTCAAGTTTGATGCCATATGTGTGGTTAATGTCTTGCAGTCCATCATCCCAAATCTCTTCAGGATCTCTACCGAATACTTCCCTTCTCCAAGGAATATTCCATCTGTAGTCTACCACACCTCCATGTAGAAATTCTGACCAGCAATAGATTAATTTCATTCACAACAAATTACAATTGATCATGCAAATTGTCAACAATGGAGACTGAAAATGGAGCTGTAACACAAAATTATATTAACTCAGTGTACAATAGCCAACCCTGTAATATCATAGGATGCTGAATAAATAGAATACATGAAGAAATTGAATGCATGAGGAAGCATCCAAATCTAGCATAAAGCAGGCTTACCCAAAATAGGCAAATCCCCCATAGGTGTAAAAAGCTGATCCCAAATCTGTCATGAGGCTCACGAATTGGCAAGGGAAAATGAGAAAGCTAATGAGGGGTGAAATGGTAGCTCATACATGCTTTTGCATGGAGGAAAGAGTGGAGGATGAAAGGGGAATAAAACAGGTTCACCTCACCTAGTCTTGCTTTCCTTATGTTCTTTAAAAACTGAAAAAGCAGTCAACAAAGTAGAAAAAGTAGAAGGGTGCCTAGGAGGCCAGGAATAAAGCAGATTTGATTCCTAAAGCTTTCCCAAGTGCTACATGAGTCAAAGATGGCAAGTTTGACCTCTATGGATAGGCAATTAGCAACTTGAACATGGTGGGACTCATGAACTAGGCAAATAAGACAAAAATAAATGAATTAATGTCTAAGTGGGTAATACTATGGGTTTGATTATTCTAACACCCCCCCTTAAGCCTGACTTTATGAGTAATAAATCAAAATATAGGGCCTAGCAACAAGGCTTAGTCACCCTTTTACATACTGCAAGTCCATATGAACCAAGGAAAGAGGGAAAACCTACTTGGGAAAATCCTCCCTTAAACATGGACTGTAAAACAAAATTGTAGAATCTTGTCTCCACTCATGCTTTGATAGGATGATCAGCAATCCCCAGCAGTGATTTGAGATTGCTGAAGGTCTTCTCACAAAATGCTTTGGTGAAGATATCAGCTACTTGTTCTGAAGATGAACAGAAGAGTAGGTGAATGGTGCCATCATGCACAAGCTCTCTGATGTAGTGCATGTGAATCTCAATGTGTCTGGTTCTCTGCTTCTGAACTGGATCTTTGCAGATTCGAATGGTACTCTAGTTATCACAATATATGGTAGTTGAGTACTCAGGTTCGAAACCACACTCTCCAAGTAAACCCTGCAACCATAAACACCGAGTTACTGCATTGACAACTCCTCTGTACTCAGCTTCTGTAGATGAGAGTGCAATGGCACTCTGTTTCTTGCTTGACTAGCTGATTGGCCCTTCTGCAAGCATGAACACATAACCTGAAGTGGACTGCCTATCTGTGCTATCACCTGCCCAATCACTGTCAGTAAAACCAATTAACTCAAGGTCAGAATTGGCTTTATAGAAAATCCCATGTGTCCTTGTTCCCTGAACAAAGCTAAGGATCCTCTTGGCTGCTTTCCAATGGAGCTCATGGGGCTGATCCATGAATCTAGAAGCAAGAATTACTGCATAACAAATATCAGGTTGAGTATGTGTCAAATACAATAAACATCCAATCAACTGTCTATACAAAGTGTTGTTTACCATCGGTGGAGAATCATCTTCCTCCAGCTTCACTCCTGAAAGGAAAGGAGTTTTGCTTGCTTTGCAATATTGCATTCTGAATTTGATCAGCAAATCCAAGGCATATTTGTACTGGTGCACCTTGATTCCAGCTTTGGTTTGAGCAATCTCAAGCCCCAGAAATTGACTTAAGAGCCCCAAATCTGTCATGGAGAAGGCTTGGTTCATAGCTCCTTTTAGGGAAGCAATCTCAGCCTGTGAGCTTCCTGTAATGAGGAGGTCATCAACATATAACACAATGATCATTAATGAACCATTAATTACCTTCAGATAGACATTCGAATCTGATTTTCACCGAACAAAATTCAGAGATAGCAAGAAGCTATCTATCTTGGCATACAAGG